>VZTE01000778.1:453673-545050 GCA_013397775.1 Eulacestoma nigropectus | reverse complement strand
TTTTTTTTTTTTTTTGATTTGGTAGAAAAGAAACTACTTAACGCTAACACTAGAAGATTTGCACTTATATGACAAGAGGGGAATGGCTTTAAACTGACAGAGGGCACGGTTAGTTTGGATATTAGGAACAAATTCTTCTCTTTGAGAGTGATTGAGCAGGTTGCCCAGGGAGGTTGCAGACTCTCCATCCCTGTGGGTGTTCAAGGCCAGGTTGGATGGAGCTCTGAGCAACCTGGTGCAGTGAAAGGTGTCCCTGCCCATGGCAGGGGGTTGGAAATAGATTATTTGTAAGATCCTTTCCAACCCAAACCATTCTGTGATTCTGAGAAATCTATCAGGCAGTCAACAAGAGTTTTCTAAATCTCACTCTATTACTTTCAGTAGCACTGTCAGATATTTATAGTAAAAGCAATTATGTTTGGTGGGGGTGGTGGTGATGGGGACAGACAGGATAGAAAGCGGTTATAAAATGCCATTTCTCGCAAATGGTAGATGTCAAACAAAATGTAAAATCCAAAGGTGCCATGTAAGCTCTGTTCTCAGAATCTTTGTTTGGAAGACATGAGTTTTACTGACAGTTTATGACAGAAAGCTTACATTTTCCAGGGTGGGCTGAAATGTGTCTGAAATGGATGGCAGTCAGTCTCAGCCATTCACATCTCTGGTTTTCACATTTTGATGCAGCTAGAATGAAATGAAAAAAGCACTAAAGAAGCAAAAATGAAGTAATTGGAACCTAATCATGCTTAATTATTAGGCATGTGTTTAATTTTAGGCATATAAATAGGCCTGCTGAAGGGAAAAGGACATATTCTTTTCATTGCCTAATAAGACTTTTGTCATATGTACGCTCTTGAAGTAGTTGGATGTTTCTGATATTTTAACAGAAGGATCCTTATAGTCATCCAGTTACACAGGCTTTTTGTTAAATAAGCTTTAACTCTTTATTAGAGTTAGTTAAATAGGCTTTAACTTTTCCCCCGAGAATAAATAACCTGACAATAGGATTATCCAAATGCATAATGTAGCCATGTTTCATTGCCTTAGTTAGGGTTTATACCCAGATACACAGTCACTTTTTTTGCCCTTTTAATTTACATCTGTCTTTTTCATCCTCTTTTTTTTCCCCACTGCGAAAGGGAGCACATGCTCCTCACTGTTTGCATTAATGAGCCTGTGATGTCATTGCTAAATGTAGCAGGTGGGGGCAACTTACCCTTGGTTTCTGTTAGTGATTGCACACAGCATTATTAATTTCTCATGTAGAGAGGACCTGTTGATATACTTTTATATATTATCCAGACTGGATGCTCAGTTGTGCCCAAGGACACTCTGTTTTGTTGCATGAGAAGTCTGACCATAATAGAGAAGTTTTTGTTCCTGTATCATACATTGGCACAGGTGGAACTTTTACATGGATGCATCTTCCTGCTTAGAATGTCCGCATCAGAGTTGGTTACACAATTACATTAATAAAAACATGTATCTTCGTACCATCATAGGAAAAATTAAACAATAAAGAATTGTATTTTTCACCATAAAAGCTAAGAGTTTTGAACATCTTTTTATGTATCTGGCATGAAAGGGATGGAATTTTACAGGGATGCTTTCTGTTTGCAGCATGTATTATTAGGGCAGAAGTGTATTGCATTTGAGCTTAGACTTAGATCTGCTTTTTATCTCCAGAGATATATAGCATAAGTTTTCACTTCTGAAAGTTCGTCTGTGCTGACATTCTCATTTTTAACTCATTAGGAGACTCCAGAGCAGCGAGGCTGAGGTATGCTTTGTGGTTCTGAATTTATATATCTCTTGGGTAACAGTAGAGCCTTGAAAGCTCCAGAGAACTGAGTTTCAAAGAACATGGCAAGCCAAAAGGTTGACTAAAATCATGTGTCACTGCACCTAACCCCATCACCCCAGTCATTTTCAATTGTTCATAGTCATATGCTTTTCAGTCTTGTTCAATAACAGGTTTGCAGACCTTTGACATTTCTATTTAAAAATGAACTGACAGCTTTCCAGCAACAGCTGGTGAAAGGTACTTCTGACTGTTCATTATGAAATGGATTAAAAGAAAGCATGTAGTTTCATATTTCCTACTTTGTCTCCAAGTTCAGACTGATTTTTACTGATTTTTTTGTTTCTGCTTGACATAGAATTAGCTTATACGTAGTATGTGCTTTTTACTTTACTAAACATTTCCTTATGTGGGAAGTGCGAAACCAACAGTCTTGGCATGGTGTGTCAGCATGGTGTGTCAGCATTGTGAGTAAATTTTATAATTGGTTGAATTGCTTTTAAAATGTTACCTACAAGAATTTCCTCAGTTGCTGCATCTCCAATTTTTCTATACAGTTCAAAGAGACCACACAGTTGATTGCAATTTGAATTGTTTTTGCAATTTAATCATAGCAAATTGAAATCTAACTTGGGGCATCCCATTGAAGGACAGTAGCAACTGTTGGTAATATTTCTCTCTAAATAACATTATAAATAGGTCAATTTCTCATTAATATTCCTTGTTAATCTAAGCAGCCTGGTATAAAAGGAAAGTCAGGGCTTTTCTGGAGTCTGCTGGCAAAGGTTGCAATAAGGAAATAGTTTCATAACATAAAAGCCTGTCCACATGCTTACACATTCCTAAATGCAAATTTTAAAGCTAATTTCCATTTCAGTATTCCAACATTTCCTTAGACTGATGGCTGGAATTTTCTTAATAATATGAAGTACACGGCTGTGTCTTTATGAAAAATCTGAAGCCTTAAATTTTCAGTGATGGCAGTAATCATCATCTAAGCAAAAAGCATTTATCTCCCTGCTCTGATCTTCAACCACTACTATCATGCTATTGAAAGCTCCCCAAATATGTCAATTTGCTTTCAGACTTTGATCCCTGACTCTTCTCTTGAGTTTCCCCCAGGGCAGCATTCCACTTCCCTGACCATCTTGTATGTAAATTGTTTTCAAATGAGTGGATTAATCAACATTGTAGAACCTTAATTGAAAATACAACTGATGATGCATGTCAGTTCATTCAAGTTAGAAATATATTTTAATTTCCATGTTCCCCAGAGCAATTAGCATTTCTCACTTTAACTTTTCAACCCTTCAAAATTACATAGGGATTTTAACCTGGAAAATGCTGAAATTACCATTGTCAAATGCCAACTTTTAACTTCCCTTCTGTTAAATGCCATGAAAACATCTTAAGAAATTTTCATCAAAAAATTTCAAAGACAGATATGGAAGAAGCTCCTACCAGGAGATAAACGATGGTAGTAGCCATGCAAAGGGATAGCCTGGTGGCTGTCTCAGACAAACATTTGAGGTGGAGTATTTGACTTCTTTTTCCTCTATAGTTGTGCCACCAGTTTGTTGCTAATACAGTTGTTACTGTTGGCCTCAAGTAATGCCTTCCCCATCTTTTTCAGGATATTAAATGAATAAAGTGGTTCATGTGATTCAAACAGCTGTACTAGGAAGAAGGTGGGGGTTTTTTAAACTATTCTTATTTTTAAATTGAAGAGCTTATTAAAAAAGAAGCACTTCAGCAAGTTAAATTACTTAATGCTGCACATCCTTGGAACCCTAATCACTTCCAGATGGAGCAATTCATACTTCTAAGAGAGCACTAATTTTTAAAGTGAATCGGGGGTTTGGGTATCTGCATCTTAGAGTACCCTTGTACATTGCAGAGCCAAAGCCCTTAAAAAATTAAGCAATCTAGTTTTGAAAAGAAGTACTTTATTTTTAAACTTTATTTAAGTAGTTCCCATTAAAACCAGATTTTATTTCCTGCTGCTGTTCATATGGTACTCATATGCATTCTTTTGAAACTGCAGTAAACAGAGGCAGGAGAGTAGGAAATGTAATTTGGTGAAATACCTCTGGAAAAGCAACCTCTGTGTAGGTTGGAAGTGAGATAACTTTATATGTGCTATTCAAGGCGCTTCATAATAATTGCTGTCTTTGCTAAAAATCTTCTGTTTCTCCTCATATATCTTGTTTTTAAATCCCATTTTCAAGTTATCTTTTACAGTTAATTGCTTTCAATAACTAACCCATTTCTTTTTGTCTTGTGGGCTTGAGGAAATGAACACACCACTCACTGTTGCAGTGTTCAGACATCCTCTCCATAAAATCAATGCAAAATCACAGTGTCATGACTCACTTCTTGGCCTCTTGGGGCAGTTCTTTACAACAGCGACAATTTCTTAGTGATCTAAACACGATGTTTTCCCCAGCAGTGTTACAGAGGCTTGTATTCCCTGGAAAAAGGGTTGAGTATAGTGGTGTTTGTTGCTCAGAGCTGTAATTATGCTTATAGAGTGGGGAGAGTCTCTGTCTCTGTAGTTGAAAAGAAAACTCAGTAAATATCAAGCAAATACAACTTCTATAGACAATTCTATTTGAAATTTTAGCTATTTCTAATTGGGAATGTCGTAGTTCTTTCCATGAGTGTGATTGCAAAAGATGGATTCATGGTTAGCCCCACTGCTCATTTCTGTTTCATTGCTTAGCAGACAAAAAGAAAGAATAGTACAACTTATCTAATACTTAAAATAAGTCTAGAAAATGCTAAATCACATGTTCATTTTTCTGTACAGATATATGTAAAAATTTTAATGTGGAGTTCTGTATAATTTGCTTTTTCTTTTAGGGTCAGTGGCTGGGAAACATGGTAAATCATGGAACATTATAGACATCATTTTTCTCTTTGTGCTCAGAAGAAAAAAGGGGAAGCAGCAAGGGAGTTGTACTGGGATAAACCACGCTGTAAGGACAAAGTGAATCATGCCACATTCGCTGGCATGTTGATACCGAGATAACACCAAGTAGATGTCATCATTTTTTGCCTTGTGACTTTTTCTGTTTGTGTGGTTATTTCTTGGATAGCCAAAGGCAGGTTCCAAATCACACTCTGTTGTCCCTGAAGGTGATGCGAAGGGCTGGCACTGGAACCTGCCCGGGACATCCCATCAGCTCAGTGTTTGAGTAACTTCGTCATTGCCTCTAATAGCCGAGGAAGAAGCTGCAGCACAGAGCATGTGGCTCTCAGCCCACATGTGGTGCTTTCCAGGCCTTCTTCAACATGCACCATTGTCACTTTCCCCTGCAGACAGAGGTTTTATTTAATAATGAGTTCTGTTAGAAGAGAAAAAAGGTGCATTTTATCATGTTTTGTGCTTGTCGGAGGTGTTTTTATTTACTTTGAAGTCAGTTGAATCCTGAAACAAGCCTGGTTTCTCTCTGTTTCCTCCCTACCCTCAGCCTCAGTAATTTATGTAGACATTTTAATGTTAAATATCAAGATATTTTAGCTATCTGTAAATTTGCATTCCACATTTTCCCATCATAGATTGTCACAGAAAAACTAATTCTCAAAATATATCTTAGATCAAGATACAGTGTATAAATTTTAGGAAGTTCAGTTGTTCTATGATTGTAGGCTAAGAATTTTTCCTACCATGACAATGAATTTTTAAGTTGTAAATGCAACGTATTTTAATGATAATGCATTAGCAATTAATTTCTGAAAGCTACAGTTTCTGTCATTACTGTGTGTCTATGATGAACTCCACGTACAGTTACTGGAACATACATACAGAACATTTTTTCTTATTTTGAATTTGTTAAATATTACTTGAGCAAAGCTGGAAAGATTTTTTACAATTTTCATGCTACAATAATTGGGTGATAATAACTTTAATATTGGGAAGAGTAAAGGAAAAGAATGATGTTATGAAATACCACCATTACAGAAATTACCAGCTCATCATGAGAACATGTAAATCTGTGGTGTTAACGTCTGGCACTCTCGGTTGTTGGAAATATCTCTCATTTTTAGGTTGTTGTTGGAAGTTTTCTTCTATCAAAGGTTTATATCAAAACCAGAAGTGTGTGCCTTGATATGTATTTACTAAATATGTTTATAAAAGCTGACACTGTAAAATGATCTAAAGTAAAACCCTTTTTTCCTGGAGCAGGTCATGCTCTCGGGACACAAGATTTTATAGTGGCATGGGTTGGTTCAGCATAGAATTTAAAGACTTGAAAATTTGCTACTGCTCATTTTATGAAAGCTAGATTACAAATGAAAGACTATGTATTCATGTGATATGCAAAGCCTAGGCCTGCCTTGCCAGCTGGTCAGCTGCCAGGTATAAATTATGCTGTAGGTATTTTCATGTAGAATATGGATAACATACTGCAATTTCTGTGTTTAATTTATTAAAGTACAGTGAAAAGCAATATATAGTCAGCATTTGTGTCCTTTAACTGCACACTAGGCATATGCTTTTGTTCTAAATGTAATCAAAATTATGGTATCTCAGATACCACTTAGTGAAATCCATTGGCAAAGGCTACAGTTTTTATTGTGATCACTATATTTTTACATGTCTTTAAACTAAATGGCTTTGCTGTTACTGTTGATTTTGGAGGCGATGTTCTTTTCCTTGCAGCATGGTGCACAGCTGCTTTGTGGAACAGGGAGTGGTGAAAGGTTGGTGGTACTCCCACTTTTCAGGTCCATACTGATAAGAGGGAAATAAATCAAAATCATTACACTGATGCTCTTTCACATATTTCTAACACCTGCTCCACGGGTGGCCACGGGTAAGTTCTTAAGTAGTCCCATGGCTCAGTTTAAAGTGCCTTCAACTATATTGGCAGCAGTTTTCTTGTGTTGAGAGGAACATCCCACAGGCACAGACTCTCTTGGAAGATCATTATAGCATAGGATATGTGGCTTAGTTTAGTTTAAAAAAATTCACATGCAAATCTTCCATTTGGACTCAGTACAGGTATAGTGAGTAGAAAATTATTGCATGATGCCTTCTTCCTTCCTAAAGTAGTTTAAAAGTTGAATCAAAGTTATCTTTGAGGATTCAAATGCCAATTAAAGCAATAGCAACATAATCAGTCATTACAGCATACTGTATTTTAATGACCCGAAGAGCTAAATCTTCTTTTTCATCTTTGACCATGTCTCCACATATTTCATTTCCATCTGAGATGTCAGACATTCAGATGGTTTTCAAAAGTTGGTCATCTACTCCTAGGGGCCAGGATGTCTTTATTTTAGCTAGTCCATAAGGAAGTTTGAGTTTTAGGGCAATATTTATGCAATAAATATTTATACCAGTATTTATAGTTAACTGTTATTGTCTTATCTTTGCTGTGTAAAGAAGGTCATGTGTCACTTCTTAAATTCCTTTAAAATTTGCTTAATATTCCATCAATGAGGGTATAAGCTCTGTCCAAAGGAAAAGATTTATCTTGTGGTCCTGACACACAATTAAAAAACCCAACTATCCTTTGTAGTAAGGGCAAAATTTGGGTTCTGAGCCCAAATCTGTGGGCTTCTCTAGCCTCTGTATAATGAATTAGAACCCCAAATATTTTTTATAGCTATAACCTTGAGCAGTTGTTTTGGAATAGATACCAATAAATATAATGGGTCCACGGGGATGAGACAGAGCATTTTCAGATTTATGAAGGGGAAAAAATCAATAGTCTCCCTGAGGCTGTATAAGTCATGAGTAGTACCAGTAGTTTTATGCAAAGTTGACAATATCATGAAATATAAACCCATGGTTTGGAATTTTACCAGGAATTAAAGTGACATTAAAAAGAAAAGTAAATGTTTTGGCATATGGATTAAGAAGGTGGTTTGTATTTCTTACTGTTTTGCACTGCAAATTCCTTTCAACTGAGCAATAAAAGATGGTTCAGAAAAGATTTAAGAAGAGGTTGGTTCTCAGTCCACATGTCTCATCAGAATTATGTCTTTCACCACCCCCTATTAAATATGTCTGTCTCTGAGGAATGCTCATTCTGTAAACGGCGGGTCACTGGGACTGCTCATTAGCTAGCTGGATGTCATGGAATTAGGAATAGATGCCGATTTCGAAACGGTTGTATGTGCTATTCACTTACCGCATGGCAATTAAATTATGACTAGTCACATCTACATACACAACAGTTTTGAGAAGTCATCTGGTTGCTCCCAAGTCTCCCTCACTGATTGTCCTCTTCTGCACATGCTGGTTTGGTTTTCAGGTTGTTGGTGGGCTTTGTCTCAAAACAAAGGGAAAAGAAAAAGAAAATGTACTCAAGTTTAGAGATACATATCTATACCTAAAAACATCAGCTGTTACTTGAGTAACACAAATTGCACTATGGCATGAATTAATGTGTACATATTGGAAATTGTACTTCTGTCTTCGAAGGATTACTTCCCTAAGAGTGATCTGTATTTGTGAGTGAAACAAAGGGAAAATAATTCTGTACTGAAAACATTGTGATTCAGTGCTGTCCTTTCAAGTACAAGTCCAATTTGCAAACCATCTTGTTCTGTTACTACCCCATCAGCATTTTAAAAATTCTTATTTTTCATTTTCCCATATATATTGCAATATATCCAAAGAGTAACATTGTCCATAGGTGTTTCACTTCTAGTTGCTTTAAAAAGTCTGGCAAGGAATTTGGGATGACTTCTTATGGTCATGATGTGATTGTGGTGTGTTGTTTGAACACCAGGAAGATTGCATTGAGGAAGTTTCATATTTATTTTACCTCAGTATACTACAAATTTAGATACCACAGAAAAGATCACACAATAAGAACATAGGGGATGTTACATGGAGAAGTATTGAGAAATACTATATTTCTGCTGTTCCCCAAAAAAGAAAGTGTTGTTGCTGCTGGAAAACTGAGAAGCTTAACAGCATGTGAAAGATTTTTCACTCTTTATCTACAGTATAAAAGACTTATAGGAAAGTTTTACGTATGGACTGGAAGAGAATCCTGCTTACTCCTAGAAGACAATCCTGCTTACTCCTTGTTAGTTATGCTAATAGAGGTATAAATAAGAAGACCAATGTAATCTACACTGGCATCTGTGGAGCAGCCTTCTGGTTGGAGCTCGAGGCTGGGTTGCCCAAGCAGGAGCTGCTGGCTCTGCCCGCGCAGGTCGATTCATGTGGCCAAACCTCCTCCAGCTGCCTCCTGCCCCCAGCAGCCTTTGAGGTGGGCAAGGATGTTAGACATGTTCTCCTCCACAGTCCCCGACAGCTGTGTTGTGAACAGAGGGTAACTGTGTCTCTTCCCATGTGAACGGTGTGTTAAAAAAATACAGGAACCTGTGCTTGGGTGCAATCCTTGGCAAGATGGGCTTTGCAGGGCTGGTTACTTCCATCACCAGCCGTGGTGCTCACCCATCTTTCCTGCCTTGGCTTTGCATAGGGGAGTGGACAGAAATTCTGCACTTCCCATCTCAGGATTTAGCCATGTCTGTGGTCCAGAAGATTGAACTGTATCAGGCTCTGTTTTAAATGTAGTACCTGCCTGTAGTTTTTAAAATGAAAAAAACCCAAACAAACAAAGCAGAGAAAAAGTTTCAGCTGTTTAGAATATGCACACAGTTTGGATATGCACAAGT
Organism: Eulacestoma nigropectus; assembly: GCA_013397775.1. Classification (NCBI taxonomy): domain Eukaryota; kingdom Metazoa; phylum Chordata; class Aves; order Passeriformes; genus Eulacestoma; species Eulacestoma nigropectus. The sequence continues at coordinate 535,602 of VZTE01000778.1, read as the reverse complement.
GGAAATAAATTTAAACATGCAGCCCCAAAGTAAACAGATCTGACTGTGAATATACACAAGGAACAGATCAGCTGAGCTTTACACAGTCATTTTTCAAGTTAAACATGCTTTAATGTAAGCCATAAATTTCATCATATGAATATTTTTATGAGCTGCATTTCATCCATTTATTATTCTGGAGTTCCAGATAGTGACAACAGGTAAATACAGTGCCAGTTCGCCTGCATGTTGAGTCACCAGGAGCCTTCTCTCTCCTACACATTGTTTGAGCAAGGGTAACAAATTACTGGTATCGTTTCAGACATATTTCAGTGAGATTTTTATTTGACAGTGCAGCTGCCATGATTTCATGCATTAGTCCAGGCTGTTCATTTCTGACTTCAGGTTCAAGGTGGAGGTTCTAGTTTTGAGGATTCAAATGTGTTAGTAATGGCAGCTTCTTTACAGTATGTTCACTTATTTTAGGCCAGATTTTACATTTACTTGGATCTTGACTCTCAGCTTGTAAATTGAAATAATTTCTAAATCTGTAAGATTGTAGTGCTCATGAAGCAATAAAATACACTGAAAGTAATATACATTAGAATAATTTGCTACAGATTTCAGACAGATTATTGTGCATATGCCATACTACATGCACCTGTGTTATTAAAAAAGTCTGGAGTGACTAAGAACCCTTAGAGCAACAGGGCTGTGAAAGAGAGCTCTGCCATAGTCTGCCTTGGGCAAAAAAAATCTCGATTCCACAAGAATATTAAGGTGAGGACGTGGAGTCTGCTGGGGAGACTGTGGCCTGCTAAGGACCAGATTCATGCTGTCTGTCTTTGATGCTTAACTGAGGGATCTGAGCTTAGGAGTCTGCAGATGTGAATGAAGGAGGCACACCCACCTCTCCCTCCTTCCTCCTGAGGAAGGACAGCTAAGTTGATAATTTAGGCATATTTGTGAAGTGTCTGATGGATAAATGCCACCCTTAATGGGCAAAAGACAGTTCATTATTGGAAGAATGGTTTTAGAGGATGGCAGTACATGTCGGACATTATGTATTTAACCAAGCCTGTTTTCCTTAATCATTATTTTGGAAGAAAATATCTTTTTCTAGTACTGAACCCACCTTGGAAAGATGTCTTATAAGCATCAAAGAGCTAGTAAAGTGCAAAAAGCAAGTTACAAGTAACTTCTTATCCACTACATTGATGTTTTTTACATACAACTAAATGTCCTGTATCTTTAGAAGGCAGTTTAGTATTTTTCCTACGTGTACCTGAGAAGTAGCAGTCTCTTTTGAAAGCTTTACTGCAGAGAAGTAGATCATAGCACAGTCCAAGAGCCAATGTAGCTCCCTAAATTTGCTTTTCGTGTTTCAGTCTTATTAGTATTTTCATCACTAACTTAAAATTAATCAGGGCAGACAAGTCCTTGCAGCCATGAAGCAAAGTGCTGGAAGCAGTTATTGCTTTTAGGAGTGCTGTACCATAGCAACCCTATCTGTGGCATGTACCAAAGCACTGCAATTTGAATTTTGGGAGATGAAGGAACTAGCTCTAGTGTTAGAAACCTTAATCTGCAAATGGTATAGAGCTTTGAATGCGGAGTGACCTTGTTTGCCAGGCGAGGCGCCGTGCCTGAGAGCTGTATAGTAGCTTTCTAATTCTTTTCCAAGAGTAATGACATCTCTCATCCGTGTGTTGATGACAAAATTGCCATGTTTCTAGAAAAGGGATTGTACTGTGTCATGTAATCTTTTTCTCTGTCTTCACTCAGAAAGAGATTATATTTACTTCAAAACATCATAGTAACAAGAAACTGATTCTGTGAATTTGAGAATAACATCCTCTCTCTGCTCCAGATACCCAAACCTTTTTTTGATTGTTATTCATTTCTTTATGCAGGGAAATCCACCGTTGCCTTTGGTCATTGCAGCTTCTTATATCTTCTACTAGTGCTACACTTAAAGATTTTGTTATGCCAATTCAAATAAAAATTATATGCTGAATTGGAAATGCTTTATGGTCCTTACAGTGGATAAAGTATGTTAATTTGTGTAAATGCTCTTCTGAGTGCAGATGCTTGCACTGAAAGCATGCTTATCTTAAAAGCTGCATGTCTTTCATTCTTTTATATGCACAGTTTATTTTTTTATATGTCTAATATTTCAGAAGAGTTTTTAAAGCAGATATTGGAAGCTAAGTGAAAAAAAAGACCCTCCTTGCTTTTTCATAAATATTCATGGTTTCACAGAAAATCTTATAACTGAATTGCTATTTTCTTTTGAGTTTTTGTGTGTTCTTCCCCTTTCCACCCTTTTTTTCCCCTTCCTTTATGCTTCATTTCATTGCTATAGATTAGCAATGCTAAAGAATGCTAGGTTGGCTGTGCCATTATATGCTTGACATCAAATCTGGTATGTGAAGTGTTAGTCTGCTCACTTTTGTTACGTACGTTTTATGTATCTTAATGATGTGTGATAACACACAAGTGAATTAAGCAGAGTTAATATGATGAACTACGTACTTTCAAGGTTTAGCGTATAAGCTGAAGCGGTTTTTTGTGTGTCATAGTTATTTAGCCTATAAATAGAAATATATGCACATTGCCTTTGAGGTCAGCAACCACAATATTGCATTATAGGTTAATTATGAAGGAAAACTTAGTAAGAAATTTATTTTGGAAGTACTTTTTTTTGAGTGCTCCTCATTGGAAAAGATTTCTGTCAGAACTCACTTGTTAGATTCATATACTGAATCTAATGGTCATTTAATTTAAGTAAGACTACAGCTTCGTTCCCAGGCACAGGTATGAGAATAGACTAATTCTGATTCAAGGGAAGTGGCTTTTGTTTTATCAGATTCAGTATTTTTTCTCATTGATGAGATGCCATCTTGGTCTTCCTGTTTTTAGTGGAACCTCTTTTACTCAAAAGAATTGTCAGAAGCCATGCCAGGTAAAGCAGAAATAAATGTCTGCTACCAACAGCGGGGCAGTACCGTTGCAACTACTGACCTGTTAGAAAAACATGTGCAGCAAAATACATGCATACATTTTCCTTACAACAAAATATGGGCATATATAATATTACTATCATTAAATATTCATTTTTTAGGTTTTCAAGTCTACACCTACCATAAATTGGTGCACTATATAATACATAAAAGATGGATGGTGGAGTGTGGCAAGAGTAATGAATTTCACTTTTCCTGCTATGAAACCCACAGAGCCTGGTACCAACTGATCATAAATAAATGCCCAGTCAACAGCAGTGTCAGTCCCTGTAAGGAGAACTTTGGGGTAGATAAATCAAATGCTGTTTAGGACGTTTTTCTTGGTAGGAAAAAAATACACAAGTGGTTTCTGGATGTTATTCACTGCTGATTATTTACTGCACACTTTTATTCCATCTCATTCACTGAATTTCAATGTATTAGACATTTAAAATTCAGTCAGATGCTGGGGAGAAAGGGTAAAAATGGCAAAGGATGAGGATATTCAAACCTCTCTGGAGAAGTGAGTATATAAAGCTGAAAGCTGGCAGCGCACTATAATAGCAGAGACCTGTAGTCCTTTTTCCCTGGTCAATAACTTAGTCAAAAAGACAGCTTTGCGTATATTACAAAGATATCCTTTAATAATGTATTTATCTTTCAGACATTTACCCTTCTTCCCCTGTCTTTTTTGCCTGTTTTTCAGCATGTGCAATTTGCATTCATGTAACATGTTCCTGTTTGAGTAACACAGACACACAGTGTCATTTATACAACCCACACCTGCCCATGGCTTTCTTAGGGGCAGAGCAGGAATGGCTGTTAAAATCCCAAATTCGCTTGTTACAGCTTACCATGGATTACACTGGATTGGAAAAGTATTGTGGAGGAAGCTGTGTTTTAGTTTTTTTGCTGAACTTAAAGTTTCTAATACTGCTTCTAGGAAAGGTAAATAAACAGCAACAGAGGTTACAAATTCAGATAATTTCTTGTCCTTTCAGTTCTTTATTTTGTGTATGGCCCTGGGAATGGAAAATCCAGTGATTTGTCCCTGGCCACATCTAGAACTCCAATGGGAAGGGAAGTCTTGAAGAACTGAGAGTAGGGAAAGGTGAATACACAAATAAAGTGTGTTTGTAGTTAAAAAAAAAACCAATTTGTTTCTGTGTTATATATGCTGATCTGAAATTAAAATTGATGCAAGTCATTCCTAGAAGCAAATAATATTTTAAAAGCATTGAGCATAGGCTTTACATCCTCTGGCCCCGTGCAGCTTGTATCCCAGTGGTATAGAATGTAATGATTCAATCAGGAATGAAACTGAGATTCAGATTTATTCCTCTGATACAGATGAGCCACAGTGGAGCATAGGGCTGTTGTGGTCAAGTCTGAAGTTGGCCATACATGTGTGTATTTTCTCAGTGTTTCTCTTCATTAGGATTCCTTTTTAGTTTCTAGGGGTTTGAGATTTCTGCACATTCCAATTTCTTTAGCTAGCATGTTTGAAGCTAGCAGGGAGTCTAAGAGATGAAGAGCTTCTGAGATGAGTTACATATGTAAAACGTCACAGCAGTGATGGTCCTGTCATCAACTCCTCTCTTTCAACAAATAGACCAAATTATTTAACCAATGTATGTAAAGAAATTGCCTCCTCCTACTTATTTCAAATGCTTTTGAGTGGAAAAGGTCCACCAACATTCATGTAAAACACTTAAATAAAATTGCTCTGGCTGTTTGCACTCAGCTGTGGTGCTACCAAAGAGGGTTGTTGAAATAACTTCAAATCCTGCAGATGGTTCTCCTGGCTGTTGAAACCGTAGATTCTGACTTGCTGAAATGCTTGTCTGTGCCATGGCAGATTGGAGACTCCTCTTCTTTGTTATTTTGGTTATGTTTAGTATGTATCTATGAAGTAAAGATAACACAGATAGTGTGACCTAGCTCACTGCGAAAGCCAGCTCTATGACCTCTTCTAATGTTGAATAATAATAATTACAACATCATCAATAAAAATATCAGCTTCCAGGTCAAGTCTTGTATACTACAGTGATGCTAAAGTTGATGACACAATGAATGTCTTTCACCTATAATGATAATATGGGTTAATATAATATTACATGGATGAGTAAAATGATTAGTTGTACTTTGTTTAAATAAAGGTTAATAGCTAAATATGAATAAGCGTAAGCTGGACACAACCAAAGTGATAGGAGAGGTGAAATGCCTTGGCTAACAGTATTCTGGATGTATATAAAAGGACTTGCGGAAGATAATGTGGACACATGGAAGCGCAAGAACAGGAGGATCCTTTCATCTTAATTAGAAATATTTAGGACCTCAGTGGGAAACTTTGAGGGGTTGAAGAGGTAGCTACTAAAAAATTCTGCAATGGCTAAATAAATAAAAAACTATAGAAGAGGCTATTGGGAAGGAGAAAAGGAGTGCAAACCAAGAGGTATGAATTTCATCTGATAGTGGAGCAGTGGCAATGTCACTGATAGTTGGAACCATAAGGGATGCAATAAGAAACAGGAACAACTGAATTTTTTCCTGTTTGTGTTTTTAAGATACTGCTTGCCTATCCAGGGTATGATTCCTGGAAATGCGTAATGTGGCAAGGGAATGAAGGAAAAGGGGATATAAAATGGCCTAAGAAAATACTAGTTCCAGTGTATTCTGTTTTAGTACAATAATAAATGGAAAGGAAATCATGATGTAAAATGAAAAAGCAAGGCAGACATAAGTTAACACCTTTAAGTGACTTGATCCAGTTGATTTAATGTGTTAAAGAGCTTAGTGTCTATCCTGATGTGTCTCAGATGAAACGCTTACTGATATGCACTAAAAGAAAATAGATGAAAGACTCAAATTTTCAAGGCAGGTATTTTTTTTTTTTAGCTGTGAAATCTGGCTGCCAATGCATAAAGATTTCCTGTTAAGTGAAAACAGAACAAAGGAGAATGGAGATAAAATCTCTTCCATCAAACTCTACTGCATCAAAGCATATAAGGCAAATCTTCCTTTCACATTTGTTTAGTGAATGTTAGTGTCTGAGTCTTTGAGGAGACTTTGGTCCACAAAATGTCATCGCCCTTTGTTTTTGCCAACACTGCACTGTAGTTTTCAGGAGGGAAGTGGAGTGGAAGTAAGAATTCCTATACAAGTAAATACCTCACAGTGTTGTAACCAACTGCAGGATGACACATGGGACTGTTACACTTCAGCAATAAATTGACAAGGGTTCAGAGAGCTTTAATGTCCCCCCAAAATCCTGTCACTGCCATCACACATTTAACCCCTTTATGCCATGACTCATGGTTTTGTGCCATAGGACTTGTGGACAATGGAGCAGCTGCCATTTGCTGGCTCTGTGCTACCAGCCTTTGAATCAGACACGTCATTGGCAACAATGGCAGAGTGAGCGGTGCTCTTTGGAGGAGACAGTTCTGACTTCTACGCCTGGGTTAGTAGCAGTAAGAGAGGAAATGCTATAAGCATCAAGGAATTCCATATTTAATAATATCATCCGGTAGGCCTGTCTGCTTTAAACGTCTTAGGCTACTGAAAATCACTCTTGATTTTAGATCATAAAGAATTGTAACCTTTTCATTGTCAGAAAATAGAATGCGATTAATATGGAAGTAGTTGGATATATTACATCCATGCTTTTTTTTTAACATCTTGTAAACAGAGAAGAAACCAGTGTATTTACTGCAAAAATATCTTGAGTTACCATGGTGCTGTATTTTTTTAGTCACTACTGACTTTTTTACCCAGAGTCTCTGCCCAGATGATCTCAGTATCTAGCTTAGATATGAGGTGACACAATAAAGAATAAGAAAACCTTAGGCCTGGGAAAGGGAGAGGACATTTACATAAAGTAAATGAAGGTCTTTGATTGCGCTCAGTTACACAAGATAATGGGTTAGTGTGGTCATTTCTTTGGGGAAGGATTTTATTTTTTGTTTATGAATAGATTTAAGGAGCAGAAGACTAATTCTGTGGCTCAAACTGTTCAAACTGAAAGGGCGGATTTGGCCTAATACAGTTTGATAGAAGCATCTAGGAAAATGATTCAAAAGGCTTTTTCTGAATTCTTTTGATCATGTAGCTTTCAAAACATAATCAAACTGCTCTTTGGTTCTAAAGTAGGGCATTATCAAAGAACATGTGCTGCATAACATCTTGCTTCCCTGTAGTCAACCAACTGCATCACTTAGTCTTGGAAGGATGCGACATGAGCCTGTACAGTTTGTCTCAGTTTCTCTTGTTTGTTTTTTACACCTTTTATATGTTGTATTAATAGAAAAAGAGGGGCCTCTGCACACTTGCGGCACTGCCTCTGGGAATGTCATTCCAATACAAAGAGAAATGCAGTGCCACCTGCATGGAACAGTCACGACCGTGTTTGCAGTACACCAAGATCAAGGGTTTAGCTGCCTTTTGCATATTGTTGTGTTTACAGCTCAGTTCTCTCCATAGGCTTTTTTCCTATATGCTTCTGCACAGCCAAGCGTTCTGTACACTTATCCATGTCTTTGTGACACAGCTTTCTTTGACTTGCTGTCCCTTGGGCTGCTTCCAGACTCTTGAGACAAGAGGTGTTTATGCTCCTTGTTGCAGACAGCGGCGAACTCTTCATTAGGCAGCCAGGCTGTTGTTACTGCTTGGGTGTTGTGCAGTTGGAAATCACAGCCCTCAGCAGTAACGACCTCTGTGTCTTGGGTGTTTAGTTCATGCATTAAATAGCAAGCTTTCCTGTGCTTGCTTCAGTTTTCTGAACTTACCACATGAAAGGGATTCTTTACACTCCTGAGGTCCCGTGGGCATTGATCCATAGTCTTTATCTGTGTGCATAGTTGCTCTGAGAGAATACAAGCTTTGGGAAGCTTGTCCTTTGGTACAATCCAGACTAGCAGGTATGTTTGTGTTCTTGGTGGACGTGTTTGTCTGATTGCCTGGGTGAGATAGTAGGTTTGTAGATAGAGTCTGTATCCAACATTCAAGCATGTTTGCCAGAGGTAGCTGGCTGATCCTGTCTGTCTCCAAAGTAAATGAATTGCTTTTCATTTATCTTCAGCAGAAGGAATTTGGGGATTCTGAAATGGTACATTGGGCTCAACTTTGGAAGTAATCCAATTCAAGTTTTGTAATTTGTTAGAGCTGGTATACACATGAGTAGCTCAGATACAGGTGATTTAGGAAGTGTAGCAGCTATTTTGATTAGGAAATCAGGGACCACTGTGATGGGAATATTTTGGCAAATTTCCACAAACACAAGCATTATTTATGCTAAACTACTATGCTATTTATCACTTCAACAACTAAAATTGAGCATTAATACAACAGCTTAGTCAAGCCTTAGCTGTACAGTACCATACACCTGATGCTGTACTGTGGGCTCTGCTTGCTGCAAACTGATGGCCCCTCGTCCCTGAGGTCGAGCTGGCTTAGCACGAGGAAAGCCAGTGGGTGACACCTTTCTTCCCCAACTTCCACTTGCATTTATACACACTTATTCCACACATTCTGCATCAGTCTTGTCCAAAGGATTACGTCCTCTTTTCATAGGTCAGAACTAGTCTGTTCCAGTGTGTCCAGAGGACTGTTGCCAGAGAGTGCTCATCCATTCTGACCTCTTCAGATGCATGTTACCTATTTTCAGACTGGGTCATAAGTTGTCATGTTTCTTCAGGATGTTGCAGTCTTTGTATGACTTATGACTGGGTACGATTATCTTTGCCTTACTACTTTTTCTTTCAACTCTGCCAAGCACAGACACTACCAAGTATTTCAGTTCCTACCCTATGACATGCCCTCTTGAGGTATTTTTGGGGTAGAGAGCAAATGAGAAGTGTTCCACAAATAGTCCTTATGCAGCAATGGAATGGCGATGACCCTGAAATTACATGCACCTCACATCACCTACATCAGATAGCATTACAAAGGAGTTTAGCTGCAGCATCAGATCCTTTCTAATTGAAGAGATATCACTTGGGACTCTTTTCCTTGAAGACTACTCACACATTTTCTTTGAGATCCAATCATGAGATCCTTTAGTGAAGATACACCCATTGAGTTGCTGAGCAGATGCCTTTGTAATCTATTTGTCTGTCTAAAGTCATCAAAGGTGCGGACTTCTATATAAAAAAGCCCTAAACCTACAACAATTTGCTTGTGTTAATTTTGCATTACATGCCTTCCTAGATTAAAACATGACAATTTTCTGTACGGTCAAGACAATAAATCTATGCCAACCATGACTTACTCAGACTACCAAGCATCTTCAATAAAAGGCATGATGTGTTGGTTTGGGCTTTTTTTTTGCCAAGTGTACATACCTGCTTATGCAAAAGAATTTTGCATAAAAAGAATTTTAGGAAGGCTCTCTGATGGGACACCTTGACTTGACTTGGTTGAAGAGACCCCCTCCAAAGTATTTATCTCTGAGTGAGGCTTGTGGGCAAGGAATGGAGCTCACCAGAGTCCTGTCCAAGTCTCTGAAAGGAAGGGAAAACCTGCACCACCCATCTTCGACTCAACAAAGTGCAGTTCAAGTTTCATCAAAGCTGTGGGGAAATCCTGTCACTTCTGCTTTCTTGCTTCAATGAAATAGAAAAAAAAAATCTTTCAAAAAGCAATCTTTTATCTTTTGTGGCAGATATGGCCAAGTTCTGCCACCAGATTTCCCAGATGTAGTTTATGTAATCACATGGTGCAACTCCTTGTTAAAAGAGGTAGATATTATGTATGTGTCAACATATGGCTTGCATATATTATAGTGAAGAAGATCTTCCCACGTGTGGACTTCTCCCCTCTCTGGGGCTCTAGCATGAGAAGAGCAGGAGTATCAGGATTCAGAACACATTATTGCAGTCTTATTGTAAAACACAGACAAATTTTTTCTTTTCTTAATTTCTCTGTTTTAGGATAATAATATTTTCTGAGTAGTGAAGGAGTATACACAATTATGCTATCCTGGCTTGTTAGGCACCAAGTCTTATGAAGCGTTGCAGTGCTTTAGAAAAAGACCTGTCCATCCTCTGTTTAGAGAACCCTGTCTACTAAAACATAAAGCTTCTTGGTTATTATTAAATGTTTCAAAGTGAAATGATTGTGTGAGTCAGAAACTGCCGTTTTCCCAAAAGAGAAGGAATTTCTGAGAATTGAGAGTTTTCTGAAAGAGAGTTTATCTTCCATGAATTGGATGCACTGCTATAAATTTGTTTGTTCACTAATCAGCTCTGAGTATGAATATAATTTCCATAAAACATTACCCTCTGTAATGGTTTTTCACAGGTTCACAGCTTCACAGAGGCTGTGATACCCTAAGACTTGAAGACAGTGTGTATTATATCATAAATACTTCCTTTGCTTTGTAAAGAAATCTCCCGTGCTCAGCATTTGCATGTCGTTACTCGCTCACAGCTGTTTATGAGCAGTGCTGCTGTCTCAGCTCTGGGAACAAACAGGTTTGGGCATGCATGTGAATGACATGGTTTGTTCCTGTCTGTTCTGCAAGCTGGAATTGTGGAAGTATCTCCATTCTCAGTTTGAGTGTTATTCTCAGTAGTAAGTCTTACTTTCCCAGGCAGAATGTTGAAATGTGCTAATGAGCCTCCAAAGAATATAAAATAAGGGCTCCCATAGTTGCACTTTTTCTAGTTCTAAAGCTACTTCTTGTGGCAGACCCAGGTACAACACGCTGACGCTGTCCGAGATCATTTGCTATGCAGTTTGCCTGCCCACACCCAGAATGCACATCTAGTTTGCTATTGTAACGCTAGTGTTGGCTGAGACCTGGGCATTAAGATATTTGGCCTGAGGTAATTTTTTGATGCACGCTCATTTTCTTTCCACACTAAACCAATGCTGACAGCTTCTTCCGAAGCAAATTAGAAAGCAAATGTATATATGTAGCATGTTGCTCAGTAATAATCTTATTTTCAGACTAAAGTAGCGTTACCTTACGAAGTTAGTCTATGCCATAGCAGCTTCAGTCGAGACCCGTAAGCTGTATGTACACTCATTCCATTTTGCCATATACCACCTTCCTTGCATTGAGTGAGTTCTCTGAGAAAGTGACCCTTAGAGCCTCACAGGCATCCTCTACAATTTTTGTTTCAGGAAAACAGATGTGTTCCTCAGACAGAGCTCTTCTTTCCCATGCCACAGACATTGTTTCCGGCACAAATGGATATCTGCCAAATTGTGTGTTATCCTTATGATATGAGCAGCCTTAAATGGCGCTTAACTTCATGCCTCAATAACATGTGTGACTTGCTTGACTGCATGTCAGCTGGCAGGGTGTCCCAGCCTCCTGCCTTTTCTGGGTCTCTGATACCTGGGGGAATGGGGAGGGAAGAAGATATGACTATTCCCATTGCAATGCCTTCAGTGCTTTCAGGCCCCTGCTGGGCAGTATGAGTATTCAAATTAAGTTTTCAAAGGTAGGCGGTGGCTTTTTTTTCCGTGTCTATAATCTTAACTTAATCACAAAGTAATTAACGTACATGCTTCCACTAGTACATGCTTGGCTGTACGCAAGCACATAAATACTTGGCTTTGTAAAGCTGAGGACTTGGTCTTTGAAACATTTTGCCAGATTCCTAAATGGAAAATAGCTAGGTGATTTTAATGGCAATAAACTATGTCAACTGAGCTTAATTCTTTAGCATTTTACTCCATTTTTTGAAAAGAAAATTTCCAGTGGAAAATACTTGAATTTTTGATTACATTTTTTTCCAGAAACATTTAGCCCAGCTCAGTTCAAAATGTTCAATAAAGTTGAAGACCCAGTGGGTGTCCTTCCATGATTTCACAGAAAACCTTGATGACGTCACTTTTTGTTGTTTTTGTAGCTCACGGTGGTTGATTTTTGCAATGTACCTGTCATTTAGGGCCCTTTCTCAGGTTTGGTAGGAAAAGAAAAAAATCACAGCTTCATTAAATTGGCAACGTGGTTCTTATTTTGTCACCTATTTGGAAGTGTGAAACCATTTTTGGCAGAAAAAGTAATGCTGAAATATTTCTTATGAAGAAGCAATAAACTTCACCTACGAGTATTATGAGTAGGTGGTATTAACCAAATCAGTACCACATACTGCTACACTGTGGTCTTTTAAAAGCAAGGTATATTTTTTTTTTTCACTGATCAAGTTGAGTTTACCTGCATTTTAGTAACTCTTTGCTGGCTTGTAATGTTGTGTTAAGTGCCTTTTATAAATATTGTTTATACAGCCCTCTCCTTAATGAGACAGGAAGCAGCGAGTGCATGGTAGTTGTACTTGTCCCCAGTCTGTCCATGTGAATCCAGTTCACTGGAGCATCTCATATCCCATATGCATTGGCAAGAGGCAATTGCTCGCTTGGACAAAACTCAGGAGATGTCTTCAGATTTTACTATCAGGAGTTTTATCTCATTCGCTCCATTCTGTGGTGTCTCTTCTCCTCATAACTCCCACACCTTGGCTGTTCTTTACAGTATTCTTTGAACTGAGTTAGCAACGAGAGGGGTCACAGCACAACCTCATGTGAATCTCTCCTGGTCCTTGGAATGAATTAGAGCTGGACTTACCTGTTCACCTGTTTTTCATTTTTTGTCCGTGGAGGAACACTTCTGCTAAATGCATTCATTAGGGATTTTTGTTTGATTTCCTTGAGTCCCTGGGATATCATTAATTACTGATCTCTAAAAGTACCTTAAAGAACAAAGGAAAGTGAATTGATTTTAAACAATGACACAAAATACATTTTTTGTTTTTAAGTGAATAGGAATGATTTTTTTGGGAGCGTCTAATTTTACCTCTCCCAATATTCTTCAGAAGTGAAGAGAGAGAAAGAGCAGTGTCTTTTCAGGAGCCAAGTACTTTCTGTAGTGTAAATTGGATGCATTAGTATCTTGTGAATAAAACCGAGTGAGTGTCTAGTGAAAACACTGCTCTAACCCGACATGCATGTACCATGTGTTTCAGTTAAGAGTGCGAATAGCTATCAAAGGTCCAGTGTAAACTTTGGATCCATGGCAGGGTAAAGTGCACCAACAATATGTAAATGAAAGTAGAATTCTTTTCAGGGATGGCAGTGTTTCTGTATTTCAGATTAATGCAATTTATTAATATGACATTTACAGTCATCCAACCATCTGTAACGTTCAGAGATGTTAGTTCGTAATGATTTTGTCTCTCTATGCAATGGCATTATAAAGTGTCTCTCCAACACTTCTGGCATTGGAGTATATTTATTCTACAGTCAAAGTGCAGTAGCTTGAAAAAGAAGTGTGATGTTATTAGGTCTAATTGTGTGTAATTTTAAAAGCTGTTTGACATCTAAGGAGAGATAAATGTTTTCACACTTCCAGTATTCAAACACGGCACACTGTCCTCACACCAATTACACTGCTGTATCCTGTGATGTGACCTTCTCTTTAGTTTTCAAGCTTCTCCTTTTTATTAATTTATATCCTAGATATTAAGTAGATACTCTGCTTAAAGATTTGTAAAGAATTGGATTTTTATGCATTTGTACTTTTTTGCTATATGTTAATTAAGGTAAAGATGGTTTCAGAATTAATGTGCCCAAACATACTCCTGGAACTCAAAATTCAAATTAGATTCACATCTATACAGAATAATACTTGTAGAAGAAAAATTTCAAATTTCAAAGCATGCATCCCATTGAGGTTAACTTATTTATTGTACAAATTACACTTATGCACTGGGTCATTTAGTGTTGGGTTTTATTGCAGAAAAGTTCGGAATTTCCTTTTGTGTTACAAGGAACCAGCATTTATTTGCTTTTAAATGCAAGTAGGATCTTTCTTCCTCAGATTTTCATATCTGATCCAAGAATTTGTATTTTAATATCTACCTAATGACATTTCTGTTTAGATTTGTATCTCTTCTGAATGGAATGAAGAACAGGGATATGATCATGTTTTACATATGCTATGAATACTTTAAGAAAGGAAGAAAGAATGTCAGTTAGAAAAACCTCGAAAACAACAAAATTTTGTAGTGAAATCCAGGAGTCATGAGTTGTTGAATTTGAGTATTGAGCCTCTGAGGTTTACTCTTCTTAGTCCCTCAAATAAATATTTTTCTTCTCAGTCACAACTAGTAACTTTCAAGAAATACTCATTCACTCTCACATTTTGGCATAACAAACTCCACAGGTCCTTCAGGAATGATGATTTTCTGAATGGTGTTTTCTCAGTCGCTCTCTTCACCAATTGCTTTCTCTTTTGAGTGGGCAGGTGAAATGGAGCTAAGGAAGCAGAAGTGACTGAATGCTGCTGGTGGCTATGGTTGCAGTGGGGAGGGATTTTTAAAAAACAGATGGCTGTCTGCCAGCAGTGGAAGAAGAGCCCTTCACTTGAGGGCTTAAAGAACACCTCCCAACTTTGACTGCAACACAGTGTGAGTGAGGGGCAGAGCTGTCCTGTGCCATGGGTGAAAAAAGTCACACTGCCAGGGAATGAGAACCAAAAATCTAGAAAATGTGTGCTGGGTATGTAGAGAAGCCTAGATGAAATTCTTGGTTTGTATGTATTAGAAAACAGTCTGAATAAAATAGGCATGCAAACAGAGAGCTAAATGCAGGAATGAAGAAGTATTCATATGATATATTTAATTTAAAATTCACCTTCAGTGGCAAGGTTCAGATGGAAACCTAGAGAAGTGAGGCAACATTGATCAAAAGGCAGGGAAAGAAGCTAGTTAGAAATTGTCACATTTTCAGTGGAAAATAGGAAGAGGAAATCATGTAAGAGAGAGGATGGAGCAATGAATGCAGAAATATAAAAGGAAAGGCATCACTGTAGTACTAATACTGATGAAAATGGCAGGTTAGGTATAGAAGCCTGTGGAAGAATATCGAGTTCTGCTAGTGAACAGAAAAACTACTTCTTGTGCTTTAGAGGAGCCCAGCAATTTTCCTTATAAGCCTCTTCTTCAAAAGTGAAAATAATGAAAGGTTAAAAGGTTACAGCACATTCAGAGACTAGCAGAAAGCATCTCGTTTTGGAGTGTATCCAAAAAAATGCCATCAGTTTGGGTATGTAGTGGTACAACAGTGGCTGAGAGGAATCAGTTTGGGTCTGCAGGAGGAGAGGAAGGCAGAAAGGAAGAGATACAGAATGTTTTTGATGGAAAATTTCCCAATTTCTTAGGGCTACCTATAGTCTTAAGCTTGTCAGTCATGACATCAAGTGTCTTCAACAAACACTAGATGGAAACCTTAACTGTTTTTGAAGAATAAAAACAAAGGAGCACAAATCTGTCAAATTGTAGTATCTGATATACTAAAATAAATAACAAATTCCACAGAGACTGAAGAGATGTAGTAAAAAATAGAGCACCACTAAAAAAGACAGGACCTGTAGATGAATGCAGTGAATGGCATAACTTGCATGACCAAACTTGCAATCTCAGAAATACAAGTTAAAAACTGTATGGTTATGAATTGGAGAAAATCTCAAAATACTCCATCTTCATTTTGGAGACTTTAAGCAGAGAGGATGTTCCCTTCTTTTTTTCTTTGAGGGAGAGAAATCTTTTGGTCCTTACAACAGAAATGTCAGCATTGTAATAATAAACCACTGACAAACAAATGGGACTTGCCATGGATTTCAGGGGACCACAAGAAATATTGTCTGCATAGTTATTTGGTGAAGCAGATATTAAGTGATCCATTTCTCCTGCTGTTTTCCAGGTGACATTTTAATGCTAGCCTATGACAGCTGCATACTTTAAAAAATGATAATAAAAGCAGTCCTGATAATGTATGAAAAAATATGGAAGTGACTTATTTAGACCACACAAGTATAAAAAACATCCTGGTTAGCAAGAACACTTAATTTAAGTGGCACCAGTGGGAGTTCAGAGAATATAAAAAGGATGTTCTTACTTGGTAGCTTGTGGACTAAAACACAATACCTAATACTGCCTCTTTCAAACACAAATACTTAATGAGAAAAAGCTTGTACGTCTAAAAGAGGTTTTTTTAGGAATATGCGTGTTTTCACACTCCATTTTCTTGTTAGACACATGGATTTCAGTAATTTTCACATCACCAAAATGCTGCATCAGATGTAAGTATCAAATATTTTCCTATTAAAGTCTAGTTGCCAATAGGCAAGTAGAAAAGAAATAGGAAAGACCTTAAATAGCTGTTAGAGATTCATGTATGCAGTGCTGAGAAGCCACATAGAGAGTCTAGAAAGAAATTATTTAGAGTCCCATAAAAATAAGTAAGATTTGCTATTATAAGAAAATCGTTCTTACATAATGCTCATTCCACACTCCATTTGATACCATTTCAGCACTGTGCTAGCTTAGCTTCATTATTTCATGGTTAAGAGGGCTCTCAGGCTAAGCCCAGTAAAGGATGGGTGAGTCTATACTCATCTGTAGGACCAGTAGATTTGAATTTATCAAATTCCCAGGCCATCCTGGAAAGGGACAGTTAGAGAAGCATGTTGTGTCTTGCATCAGACAGTTTTACTGTAATAGATTGTATCTTTTATTTAACCAACTAGTTTCTGGCCTGGAGCAAGGCAACGTAAAGGTGATTTTTTAAAAAAGGTTGTGTGCACTGAGAGTTGATAGAGCCTGTCAGTGGGACAGGGCCAGTTCCCATCTCTGACTGATGCACAGCTTCTCAGCAGGGAATAATCAGCAGAAAGCAGCATCTGTGCTTCCCCACATGGAGGCCACTGAGGTTTATTCAAGAGTCAGGGGTGTGGAGCAGGATGGCTCCAGCAGAAATTACAGGTTTAGGGAAAGATGATGTAGCTTTGTGGGGGCCCTGTCTTGGAAGGATACAGGGATAAGCACATTGAAACAACAGTCATCCTCTCTTTTGATACTCAGTTTTGAGTTTGGGCTTTGTTTTGTTGGGTTTTGTTTTGGGATTTTGGGGGTTTTTTTGGGTGGTTTTTTTTTTTTGGTTTTGGTTTGGTTTGGTTTGGTTTTTTTGGGTGGCTATCATAGAGATTTTTCCAATTTCTTAGTAAATTCCTATTACCCTTTCTCTGACCTTTGTTCAGGAATAGCACATGTACTGTGCTTATGGCAGGAAGAATGGGATCTTTTTTTCAACAGGGTCTCTCTTAGCCCTCTACCCATTTTCCAGAGATTATTAAATTCTCATCTTTAGATTCATTTGTTTCTAATGCTCTATACATTAGGAGTTTTTACTTTCCTGTAAGAACTAATTTCAGACATTGAAACCAGTAGATACCATATTTCCCAACGGTATAGCAGGAGAGATTAAAAAGAAAACAAACCAGTACATTGCTGAGGGACCAACGTGCTCTTACCTAACTAATCAGTATTCAACCATTAATCCTGCTTTTTCCTAGAAAGCAAAATCTCTCCCGTCAAGGTTGCAGTTATGAACTATTCATATACCCAGATGGCTTATGGGCATTATCATGACTTGTGAATTGAATTAGTCTTTACATGGAGTTCCATTTTTCTCCTATCCTGACTTGTATTTGCATAACTTATGGCAAGGGTGCACCAAGAACAAGCTTCGCTTGAAGCCTTCCTTCTTTTTCCTGTGGCATTGCAGTGGCCAGCAGTGCCTGAGAACAATAACACTATTTCAAATGCCTGACAGGCATTCACTGGTTTATACATGATACAGACTTTTCCTCCAAAACCAGGTTTTCATCATTGGTACTTGGCATCACTGATAGGTTGTCAGTGGGAAAAGAAACAGTTCAACATGGTCATGATGAATCAATTTGAAAATGCATGATGTTGCCTTCGAAGGTTTAGAAGCAGCATTGACTGGGCAGATACACTATGGATACCAGCATTTTACGTGGTATAGTAATAAATGCAGATGCTCCATCTTTATCTCTATTACACACACTGACATCTGCCATAATCATTATATTTGCTTGCCAAAAAAGAGCTTTTTCCAGCACCCTTTATGGTGCACAGCTACATTCTGAAATGGGTCTTTCTCCACATTGGCCACATTTATTAATGACTTCAGCAGAATTTTTTTACGTCTACCAGTTTGGAAATTTAACATGTTCACCTGCAGCCTATTGTAATTCAGGTCACTGCAGGGAAATGGAAGCTCAGCATTTGCAAATAGGCTCTATTTCACTGAATGTGATGGATGTGGGTATAGATTCCCTGTACGCTGGATGGGGTGCACATAAAAGCAAGTATTCTGTCTTGCGCTGAACGTGATGAATGTGAGACTTGAATGCCTGGTTATTGAAAACACACGGTTCTTGAATGGACAGGTAGACTGTATCCGCACTTCTGATCTCTGTTGCACACCTATCCACACTAGTCATTTTCTTTGGTGCCTGCTGAGTGCCAGATTGCAAGTCTAGTAGAGGGGGAATTCAGTGGGAATCTAAAACCCAGGATTTGTGGGCCACTAATTGAGACAACACGGGAGATATCAAGGAGCATCTGTTCCCTACACTCACATATTCTAAACTAAGAAAGCAAGAGAAGTTTCATCCTTTCATTACATTGGTAGCCTTTGGTGTAAGGAATAAATATGGGATGTTTGTTGGGGTTCAGAGTTCCTTTTCTAAAAGGCACCAGTTGTCAATGGCCACCTCACAGCGATGCAGGATACCTGCTCTGCTTTTCCCTGCTGGAGGTGAGAGGACCATCGACTGGTCGTGTTCCAAGAGCTGCTCCAAGTTTCTTACAATTCAGGCTAGAACTGAGCAATCTTCCCTGTAAAACACGAGTGTAACCTCTCTCAGAGGGAGAACATACTCAGTGACATGAAGCTGTGTGATCTGGTCCACGTAACAAAGGGCTGCCTTTGTCTCTGGCATGGGCTTCTTTTAGTAGTATTCTCAGTTGCACAAGCCAGGCTTTTTGTGCTGTAAAGCCCAAGTCTGGAGAAGCTGGGCACTTGCAATTTCTACTGGAAACAATGAAAATATATTAACTCAGAGAAAAGCATGCTGGTTTTAATTTAGGAAAATAAGTAGAGATTATGGGGCTGTTTGGGAATGGAAGACTCATCTAGAATCAATATCCAAAGCCTTTGAGAAGGGGCTTTCAAAATCCAGGATGGAGCAGAAAGACTAGTACTAAAAGGAAGTGTAAGCAGGGAATGGCTGGCTTCAAAGAAGGTAAAGCTATTCAGTTTGCCAAGAATTATTGTATATACTCTTCTCCAAAGCCATCCTGAGGGCTTTCACACTGTCCCTGTGCATGCACTTTCCAGCTAGGCATCAACACCCTTTAAAGGCAAAAATGGCCAAACCAGAAGACTAGCATTAGTGTGGAGCTGGAAGAACAAAAGAGTAAAAGATAATTGATTCAGAAGAGAAAAGGGACCTGCAGAAGCTTAGCTGCTCTGAAACAGAATCTCAATTTTATTACACAGAGTAGATTGCAATTCTCACTGACAGACCTCTGCTTCTCTTCTGACTTGAGTTTCTCCAGTCAATCTGACAAAATAGTAAAAAATTACTTTTTAGGCCTTCAAGGGGTGATGAGGGGCTGTTGGGATTTACAGTGTTGATTAATAGAGTATGAACTGTCAAACCTGGAAAGCAGCTATCCCAAAATGCCAGGAACATCCCTCTGACACACAGTATGAGTGCACGTGAGCTGCTTGAAATGTTTATTATAATATTAATAGTCATGTGAGGTGTGCACTGCACTCCTGTGCTTTAATGTGACAGCACTTTTTAGGTTGTTCTTAACAAAGTGTCTGATTGTGCATCCCCACAGCACCGAGCGAATATATTTCTCACGGCATGTCAACCATCTGAACAAACCTGCTACCTGCCACTTCTTCCTCCTGCCATTGAAGCAAAGGCCTGCTCTGAGCATCTTTTTTGGTGTCCCACCACTTTTCACACAGGTTTTTGAAAGAACTGTTTGGATTTTCATTTCCCTTCATTTTAGGAACAGCATAGACAATTCTGAATTTGAATTGTACCTTAGTGAAAGGGATTGGAAACATCAGCAAGTGTTTTGCAGAAGAGCAGCAAAAGACTAAGTAGGGTCCATGCCAGGCAAGTGTACAGGGATAAGAATGCCAAGAAATATTTCTGTCTGTGCTCTTCAGATTTATGTAAGCTGGTGCTAGTTGTCTAATTTGTACTGTGCATATGCAAAAGGACAAGTTCTGCTGAGCTGTCCTTAATTATTTATCCCATATTTTTTTTCAGTGGACAATGAAAACGTAGAGTTTTTTCCTATTGATTTCTTTGCTGGCAGTCTGATGGTGCAGTAAGTGTCATACTTGTGACATTTAGTCTAAACTTCAGAGATGTAACAGGTCCTGTTAAGCAGAGAGACTTTGGGGCCTTGAAAGACACCAGACTAAATATACATCCCTTTCCTTGATGGGCTGAAACAGAAGTGTAGGTATGTTTGAATTTGGGACTAACCTAAGTGTCTGCAACTGTTAAGAAAATAAAAAATAAACACAAACCTAGAAAACCCCCTCACTGTTCCCATTGTCAGCTTTCTATATGGACAGGGCTGACAAACGCATTCAGGAAAGAGACTTTCACTTAAAAATGTAGCATGGATTCTTGCCCTGAAAAATTATGGGTTTGTTTCTCTTATACAAAGAAGAAAGTAATACGAATATTGGGGTATTTTTGCTTTTCAAAAAGAATAAGAATTGATTTTGCGGACAGCACACACTTGTTTTATGCTTTAGTTTGCGTTTATAAAAAGCACATGCTATCAGTAGTAACTGAAGTAGAAAGAGATCGTTGGAGCTTTATTTGCTAAAAGCTCTTCAGTAGAAGTGTTTAAAGATTATACAATTACATCTGCATAACTTTCTTGGTGTTTTCTGAGGTGCTTTAAATTTTCAGTGTAAAAGAGACATTCGAATTATTTGGTTTTAACGGTGTTTACCTAGAGGCCAATGGAAACAAGTTTGTTTAAAACTTCTCAGAGCAAAACAAGATCTGGAAACAGTTCCTCTCTTCAATAAGAATTCGAATAACCGCAGATTTGTCTATAGAGATTTGCAGCTGTAAATGACTGTCATTATTAGGAAATGTGTAACTCATAAGTTGTTTTTCTTGATAAAGTTAGAAATTGACAGTTCAGACTGTGAGATGTGTGAATTTTAAACAGAGTGCACTAGGAGGACAGACTGCAGGAGGTTTAGTGGGTGAACAAGCATTAGCAGTTTAGCTGGACAACTAAACACATTGGTAATCACAATTTTGTCTTAAGTATGATATTAACCCTAAGCACTTTCTGTATTTTTTGTAACTTACAGGTGTGGGGGATTTTATATTTATTTTATTCATTTTTTACTTGGAAGTATTTAAAATACGTTTTTTAATGTACCCTTATTCAGACCGAAACAAACAACAACAACAAAATAATCTGTGTTATGACAATCTCTTACTTATTGACACTTATAGATCAGAAAAGAGAGATGTAGATTCTTGTAAATTTTCCAGGAATGCTTGAGCCATAACAACCATAGTTCACTTTCTCTTTGCTTCTGAAGCTTTCAGGCTGTTTTCTGACAGCCATCGCAGCTTGTGCTTTGTGCACACACCCATTTTGATAAGAGGGAAAATAAAAAAATGGGAGAAGATGAATTTTGCCTTGAGTGACCTTGGGCTCCTAATTGCTGGCTAGTGAAGAAACACCCCTTTGAAGTGCAAAACACTGGGACTGCACAAGTGGGAAAACAATCTCTTGGATATTTTTCATTGCAAAAGTGATCTGTAAATGATAGTCAAAGAGCAGGCTATTCAAGAGTTTCTTCTCCTCTTGTTCTTTTCAATGCTTCCTATTCTTGTGCCGCATTCCTTATGCCCACTTTGGCATTTGGAGATGAATGCCATCTCATATGGTGACAATAAGGCCAATTCAGTGCCCTTCTGTAGGACATTAGGCTGTATGTCCAGCTACACGTAAGGGATTAATTAAATAGCTGTGAACAGCATATTTGAGACAGAAAGGTCACTGTCAGCACTTGGTGTGCTTATGCTAACCCGTTATGTTAGGAGAATAAAATGATGCATTAAGCATAATTAAACGTGAATT
Source organism: Eulacestoma nigropectus (assembly GCA_013397775.1). NCBI lineage: Eukaryota > Metazoa > Chordata > Aves > Passeriformes > Eulacestoma > Eulacestoma nigropectus. The sequence continues at coordinate 513,590 of VZTE01000778.1, read as the reverse complement.
TGAGATGCTTCAAAGCAGAACCAGTTATTGTCACTTAATTGACTCGGTTGTGTTTTGTGTAAATGGTTCTTCAGACTTTGTTAGTAATGGGGCATCCTTGTATTTTTACAAGGTATTTATTCTCTTAGCAGCCTGATTCAGTCTTCTTGTCAGCTTGCCATCCTTTGGTTGCAAAATTGTATTTATAACTAAGTTATTATATCTGTCTTGGTTATCAACTGGTATCTGCTCTAAAAAAGAATATAGATATTGGAAAAAACACCCTGTCTACAATCCTTTTTGGAAGAAGGTTTTAGCTCTGTTGCTGCTGTTTTGTAGTGAAAGATGAGCATAAGAGGGGCAAATAAAAGAGAGACATGAGTAAAAACTATACATGCTGATGATGTCAAGCCTCCATATATGTTCATGTCTTGGCCACATGGATCACGCTGTGATGCCTTCTTCCTTCGCTTTTGTCTTGGATGGAGCTCACGGCAAGGAGAGCTGAGTTGGAGCACAACCAAAGCCTTGCACGGTTTGTTTCCCTGCTCTGTCCTGAGTTCACTGGAAGTGCCAGCGAATCTCTCCTGCCTGCTCTGCCCCACTGCTGTGACGTTCCCTGGCTTCTTACCAGCTTTGGGTCAAGAGGTTAAATCACAGAGGCTCTCCACCAAGAAAGGAAAGCCCATCATCTTCATGGCCCCATTGTATCAGGCTTCTTCTCTTCGTGCCCTTTGCTGTGCCCGTGTGACGCTGCAGTTGCCATTGTAGGTTCTTTTGGTGGCAGGTGGGCTGCAAACTGCAATCTCCTGGACACCAGCTCTGTGTTACAAACTGGATGCTTTCATTTTGGTTATTACTGATATAAATTGAACACCGCTGTGCTGGGCACTGTAGGAATGGATAATAAATGGCAGTCATTGTCAGAAAGAGTTACCAGTTCAGATTGTTTTGTGGTAAGTGATGAGGCAATAGGCTGCTAATGCACAAATTGCTCAGGCACAGGGGAAATACTTAAGTACTACTGTCACGATGTTTTCTGTGCTTAATTTGCTGGCATTATTATGTCATACGGGTGAGTTCATCACCCTCTCACATTGCTCTGTGTTTATAATGACTAGTATAATTTAATTTGTGTACTTTTCTTTGAAATGATTTCATATTCACAGTGTATTCTAAAAAGGAAAATACAGAGAGCAGAAATGCTGAGTATTGTTTGGGAAGGTTGTTTGCCTCAGTTTTCAATAATGGCAGATGAAGACATTTATTACATGTGTTCAGCTGGCTTTTTTGTGCAACAAGAGGTTCTCACTTTAGTACTGTAGGGTAAGACTTTAATTGCATTCATCATACATGGCAGGGGATTGGCTAGGATGGCCTCTGAGGATTAAAACTGTTTATCTGAGTATGAGAGAATCATTTGGTGATCTGCCAGAGCACTCTTGTTGTGAGGGGAGGTTTTGCTGTCAAGCTGAAGAAGCACTCAGATAAACAGGCTTTCTGTGCAGGTACCTTGGTGCATGAAGGCATTAGCTTAGGACACCTGCATCTCTAAACCCTTGGCTTACCTGGTCTGCACCAGACTCTTGTGCTTACCTATTAAACATCTGTATTTCAATCCCTGGGGCCATGTTAACATTCTTTCTTATCATATTACAAATACATCACCAGAGCTGGTTTGGGACTTTATTTTCGTGGTTTTCCTCTTCAGCTGATAAAGGCATCTCTCACTGAGTGCACAGTAACTGGTAACTCTTAGTGGTAAAACAGGAGCCACATGCGTAGATGATGCCACATCCATCATCTTCTGGAACTTCATGAGTTACCCAAAAGTGTAACTTCAGTTAAGACAAACTGATAATGCATTCAGAAAGTACCACAAAAAAACTTTTTTTTTTTTTCTCTGTCTGTGTGTGTGTGTGTGTGTGCGTGTGCGCAAGGGAAGGCAAAAAATTAAAAACAATCTACTGAGGCAAAGGAAAAATGAAATAGAATGACTAATCAATGTGTTTAATTAAATAAAAATGAACTAATAATTAAGCCATTGGCTATTATTTAATAGTTCATTTTGGTTTTGTATTTGATTCGTTCTAAGTGCAAGAGAGGAAATATGTGCTCTAGTCATGCAATGGGAGCTGATTTCAATAGTTTTAAAATTTTAAATGCCTTTTTAATGGAGGAAAACAGCATTTGGTATTAAACAGTTAAAAACTTAGTAAATGTGAACTTCTTTTATTGAATCCTGTTGACAGACAAGTAACTTAAATCTTTATATGTAGAAGCTTTATTTATAGGAAAGTTCTGCAACAGTGGGAAGTCAGGCTCTTGCACCGCCAGCAGAGCCTTACTGGAAAAATATTATTTCATTTACGAATTTATACTGCGTCTCTGATGTACCATGTAAAATTAACTTTTATCTCTAGACAAGATCTAAAACGTTTCCAGCAGTTCACATGAAAGGATGGGGAAAAAGAACTGTGTGTTAACTAAGAAGATGACATCTTGCCTGAGGCAGTCTGCTTTTCTCCTGGCTCCAGGAGGAATTCCCGGAGCCTCCTAAAGGTCTGATTCTTTGTAAGTGTTTTGTTTTCTTTCTTTCTCTTCAAAAAACATGTAGCTGTGGTCTTCTCAGATGTTTTATGAGTGCCAGTTGCCAAAATGAAACAAAAAAAGAATAAAAATAACCCATATTCCTGGATAAGGTGAATCATCTGTTAGCCTGCCTCATCTCCAGTTTAAGTGCAGTGTTTGATCCACCTGGCTCGGGGGAGCATTCTGATCCTGAAACAACTGCAATCCATAAGAGCAAATTGATCCAGTTTTAAAACATGGGGAGGTGATGTCTCACAAGTGCTTTTCATTGGGAAAATGATAATCGAATGCCGTTTCAGTAGCACTGCAGAGGTTAAGCTATCATGAGTCCAACAGAAGGAATCCTACAGCTGTGTGCTCTAAACAAAGGGATCGTGCTCCCAGCTCATTACACCACAGGTCTGAGCTTTATGGACAATGAAACACCATCTGCTTTGTAAGCCTTGAGAACAGTGAATGGCAAAAAATCCCAATCTATTAGCAAAGAAGTTTTCCACTGAAAAAGTGTACAAGTTTCAAGTGCAGTGTGACTTCATGAGCAGTCTGTCTCTGTTTAAATGGTAGTTCTAAGGACCTGGATTTCAGAGCGTGCTGCTAATCAGAACCCTGATGCTACTTTGAAAATCACCATGGGAATGTCTACATATAATAACCATTTCTGTGTAAATTAAATATAAATGAACTCGTACATAAATGCGGTCATCAGCTTTAATGTTCAAAATGCTACTGAGCTTTAATATGCTTTTCTGTCCACTTAGGCAGGAATTCTGCCCTGATTAATTCTCAGGCGTAATACTGGGCCTTGACATCTGTTTTAAAAGTCCTCATGTAGAAACTGATCCTAAGCTCCTAAAAGTCTTAGGGTATCTGATATCCATCTTACTGATTTTTAATGTCAGTGATTGTGAGTAAAATTAATTTCCTATTATGCCACAGAAAAACATCTTAACTAGGAATCCTGTGTTGTTTTTCTTGACTTTGTCTTCCATGACGACTTTCCATTTCCATTAGGTGATCCTAAGGTTGTAAGAGTGTGGGAATAGGTCCCTGTGTCACGTCCTGATGCCTCCAAAGGTTAAATAAGTGGAATAATTATATGAAGCAGGTCAGCAAAGATGGGCATAACCATGATCAGACATTCTACACTTGTGTCTGGAAAAAGTAAAATTGTTCAGTGATGATGTGACAAGAGCTGGAAAAATGTAGGAAGATGGAGATATGTAAGGGGACAAATGGGAATCAAAACAGAAGTATCAGTACTTTTTCCTCCCTGTTCTGCTGTAGTCCTTAAATCTGTCACTTGAAAGGTCTCTTTCCTTTCTCAGGTCGTGTTTGGCTATGTGTTTGTCTAATGGGTATATGTAGCTTTGTTTAAAATATGGTCTGATTATTTGTATAATCAATATAGAAGCCAAAATGTTACAGACCTCCAGAGATTTCTTTAAAATTGGGAACAGATATATTTTTTAAAATTTTATTTTTAATTCCAAATCACAAGAGTGCCAGCTTCTGGGGTTACGAAAACCAGTGCTTTTTAATTCCTGTGCAAAATATGCAAAAATAATACACTGGAAGCCAAATTCTTTTACTTAGGCACAGTCTTAGTGTCATGAGTTAGATTTTAGGGAAGGTGAGAGCAGAAATGTTGGCATACCTTAAGTCAGTATTAAGCACCAAAGGATGAAAAATATTACTGGCCTTGGGGAACCTTCCTCTTCCAGTGGTGCTGTTCAGCACTGTGTAAGCTATTCTCCCTCTGAGAAAGGTTTCCCAAAGCAGGAACAAGAATGCATGAAATCAAGTGAAAATAATTGTTTCTATCACTTCATAAGATTTTGTAGTAATAGGTATAAATACTTGTTTATAAATACTTATTTATAGAGAGGTTGCTTTTCATTTTGAAACGTATGCTGCAGATATTAAACCATGTGTTCATTTTGGGTGAAAAGGGACTATCTCCATTTTTGAACCACTGCTTTGAAGGAGGCTATTTTCCTCAAAAGCTTTGTTGATCTAGCTATTTGTGCTGTATGTTATACAAAACTAAAATGTTTCAGCATTTGCCTTTCTTCTGGAATTGTTTGGTGCATGAGATAATAAAACCAATGGGCCAACTTGTGAACCTCTGTCTTGGCAGTTAAGTGTGTCCATACAGGCCCTGGACATTTTCCAAGGACCTGCAGAGCCCATACTTCCTTAGGTTACCTATAGCTTAGGATCTCAGAGGGAGCTCTGTTTGCCACATCTCTGTGTACCAAAAGGCCATTAACTGGAAGGGTCAAAGTGTTAATGGAAGGAATAGTCTCCGCTTGCCGTTATCTTGGAAACGTTCTGCGGGAACCAGGGAAACATAACACTTGCTCCCTTTTTTCTGTAGGTGGTTTCTAAAAAGGTGACCTCAGTGTTCTGTGACTAAATAAAGAGATTAGATGCAAATACAGAGGCCAACAGAAATGAACTTGCTCAAACTGCTAGCGGAGAGCCACGCTCCATTATATGGCCACTTTGGTAGCATCAGGTCAAATTCCTCTTCGATGAGTAAAGGTCACTGAGATTGTATTGCTTAATTGCCTAACTTTCTCTTTGTACTCTCTGTTCTTATCCTTTCGTGTACTCCAGAAAAGCACTCACTCTCTCTGGGACTGGTCTGTATGGAAGGTACAACACGGAGAAAAGATAAAAGGAAAATTTCTGATTAGGGTCATGTCACTGATATACTGACCAACTAAATAGTTTTCCAGAGTGTTTAAAAATGCCCAAAAAATAGTTGAAAGCATTAAAAACAAAATGTGTAGCTTTCTTCAAGATACACACATGGTTCCTTAAACAGAACTTGATTATGTTCTTTGGAGGATTTCTGTTCAGAATTGTTGTAAAGTTGCTTTATGTGTCATAAATTCTTTTATTAATTATTAATGCTTCTTCCAACCTCGGTTTTGATGCTTGGAAAGTCTTCTGGAAATGTAGAAACAAATATAAAACATAAAGGTAGTCCATGATACACTGTATTAAAAAGTCACTCCCTGACAGAGAAGTAAGGTGACATTATGTCAGAAAACTGGAGAGGATCCTACACAAGAAAGATTAGATTTGCTTTTTGACATCCAGCTTGCATTTGGTATCTGTCTGGCTATCCACTATCCATGTAACAGTTATCAGGGAGGGTAACAGAGCTTCCAGAAGCCAAAAAGAATAAGGGGAGAGTCCAGACTGAAAATTTAAAGACATTATATGCTTATGTTTTGGTGGGGTTTTTTTAATCTCTTCTTATGTTTTAGGCATTTAAATTGGGTTGGGTTTGGGACAGTCACTGTGAACTGAATTATTAGCCACATGAAATAGATTCAGTGTGGATGTGAAAAGTTGAATTGATACGTGAAGTTTAAGTTTCTTGGTCCAAAGTAACACTTTTAAATGCATTTTTTTAATATTGTGCTAAAAATCAAGAGAGTTGTGATAGTCTCAGTTCAGTTTCCTGCATTTGTCTCTGTATTATTTTAAAACTGGCTTAGAATTGGAGTAAATTAACTGATTGTGACTTCAGATTAGAATGCATATGCAAAAGCAGATGATAATGCATTAATTAAAACTACACATATGTGTATGTAGAGAGTTTATCTAAAGCATATTTCCAAGAGGAGTCTAAAAGAGGAGTGTGTCCTTTGGTTTTTTGAGCCTAAACTGGGTCAGAGTCATCACTGATGACGTTGTTCCCAAACCTGTATTCTGAGTTGAATGAGGGACAAGTATCCTTTTGATAATCCTGGTTAAAAATACTTTCTGTGCATGCCCGTAAGGGTCCTTAGGGCACAAGGAGGCTGATGGAGAGGTAACAAACTCAAGACCAGATTATACCTAAGGCATTGTAAGTTCTGGCCAGCTGTGCAGATGTGTTGGCAATCCCAGGATGACGTGATTCTGAAGTTAGGTTGAGGTTGTTGATAGCACCAGTTACTGCTGTTGCTTGATTGCACTGATTCACAAGAGAACCTGGTTTTGATCAAAGGGAAGAAGAACTGCTCTCATGTTTAATGTTATCTGAGATGGCTCTATCCATTTCACCTTTGGCTCCAGTTATTTTGGGTCATACAGTAATTCGCTTTTCCGTTTATTTTTTTCCTCTTCATTCCAGTAAGATGCATTAGTGATCAGAGCCACCCTGCTGTGGAAAACATCTGGCTAAATTCTGCTATTGTCTTTGTCAGTTGTCAGTTTTTCTTTCAGTTTCTTTCCAAATTACACTATTTCTTTTTACTTTCCATATATTAAACACTCCAGTTCTTAAATTACAAGTGTCTTGACCATTTTATTCCTGCACTGGGAATATGCTGCTCAAGGGACATGCTACACATGTTAAACTTATGCTAAGAACAGAATACACTTTGGGGGAAAGCATTAGACTGTTCCCAATTACAATTAAGAGGGAAGACTAAAATTGCAAAACTCAAACCGTTGTTGAAAACCTTGCCTTCAGTTTGACCCTCATTATATGGTTTCTTATTTCATTGCACTAAACCAAAATTTGTCGTGAGTCCAGTTAAACAATTTTGCATATTTAAAAGTCCCTGCAAATTCTTACAACAGCTTTCTTATTTTCTTCGCTGCTGTTTTTGTTTTGTTGTCTTATTTATAACTAAATGTTAGTCCTTTTCTTTCAGTATTTTGATTCATAATGCTTCTTTTTACAGAAAACTGCATACAGCTTGTGAATAAAATCACGTCACTTCTACCAACTTGAATTGTAGAAGGGAAAACAGACTTGAGGTGTTTGTGCCATATTCACATCAATGAGTTATCTCTTGCTATGCATGTCCAATAGAAGTTACATAAACTTAGCTAACAAAATCGTTTTCTGTCTTTTCAGGTGAATAAATACTGTTCATTAAGATAAATGATTAACTCGCTGTTATTCATTACAAGGGAAGAAGAATTAATTTAGTATTTTACATGGTGATTTCATAAATAATATTCATGCCAATTCATTCTTGACTCTTTACAAGATTTTAAACATTTTCTCCATTCCCCTGTAAAAGATCCTTTTTCACTTATTTTGGCTTCTGTGATCCCAAGCCAGCAGACTTTTCCTTCTTTTAGGGTTGGTGGTTAATTGGACAAAGCATTTCTTCATTCACATTTCAAAGTCTTCTATCTGATTTTTCACATTGTGGGAAGACTTTGAACTTCTCTTTGAATGTCAGATCTCTAAAAAGACTTCAGGGAACCCAAATTTTTTTGCTCTAGTTCAGGGGTAGGGGCAATAAATGATTTTTAGGCCTTTCTCTGAAGGCTGCACAGCCAATTCCACCTACTTCAATTATAGTGGCCATAAGTCTCCACTAACTTGCCTTCCCTTCCATAGAAAGGGTGACCTTTTCGACTGATGCGTAAATGAAGGAACAACATGCATGAAGTCTGTCAAAAGTATTTGTGTCTGGCCAGCAAAGAAGTCCTTTCTTGGGCAAATGAGAGGGAGAAGTGGAGAGTGTAAAAGCCAGTGCTGAGGCAGCTGCTGGGAATTTCAGTCAGTGAGGTAGATCAGAGTGTTGTGCTTTCATAACCTCATCACAAATATTTTGTAGTTGTGAAAGCATGTGACAGAATAACTACTAATAGTGATGTACTTTTCTAACCTGTGTTTTCTGATATGGATCTTTCATCTTGTCTCTGAAATGGATTTTTTTCATATTATCTGCTGTGGTTTTTTGCTGTAATCTTTGCGACCCAATAACCCGTAGAGAATTTCGTTTAAGACAAAAGAGTGACTCCCACAGCAAGTAAGTGGAGCCTTTTCCCATATAAGTTATAATTGAGGTTATGGCATGGCACATTGCCTTTAGCAAAGTTTTGTTGCTGAGAAACTCAAACCATGGTTTTGAAGCTGCTGCAGTGTAAGCAAAATGAATTAATTATTAGAGACATAGGAAGAATTAGAGGAAAAGAAAATGGCTTCTGGAGTGAAAGACGACGTATTGACTTTGGGAAAAAGAGAGGAGGAGAACAACTTAGTGATGAATAATCCACTTTCATGTAGCTAATGACTCCTTAGCAGATCTGCGAGAGTTTTTCTGCTGGTTGGGTTGGCTCTTCACAGACTATCAAATGTTTCTTAGAAAATTAATTTTTGTTACCTAACTCTTTCCATGGATTTAATTGTGATGCTCTGTTAAGGGGCTTGGCAGGTATCAAGTCATAAATATTATGGCCTGCAATTTGATTTTAAATATATTTTTGAATTATTACAAGAGCTCTTACCTCAGGGAAAGAAAAGAAGTTGAAAAGAAAGAAACAAAATAAGGTTTTTGATAAATTTGAGTAAAATACTGGTCTGATTAAAAAACGTTTTCAAGTTTAATATGTAAAGAACCTGGAGTATATCACTGAAGTAAGTCTTCACAGGTGTGCCTCTTTATCAGTTGCTGAATCAAGCCTTTCTTCCACAGAGGTACACAGTACTTCAATTTTGAGTTTTTTCTTATTATCTGCTTTGAAAGAATGTTTGTTTACAATATTGGATGGTCTCTGGATGAATTTAGGTCCATATAGCAAAATAACCAACCTGTGCTTGGATTTTTGTGCATTTGCTGATGTAACTTTATACCCTACGAGAGGTCTTGTAGAAATGGCAAGGAGAAGGGACTATTTGACATTTATAATACATAGCAAAATTCCCTCATTTTTGCCTGTATTGCACTTCATTACTTTGTCGTTTACCTTTTCTTTATTTCTACACTTTTATTTTTAGAATTTCTCATTTAGCTCCATTATTTTGAACAGACATCAGTTTTACTTTCTGAGGGTCAAGGAATGCTGTGAGTCTCCCTGCACTGGCAAAAAGGGATTTTTTAATCTTCTTTGAGTTTCCTCACACATTTCATCCATCTCGTGTCTTCAAAATATTCCTGTTGGGTAGTATGGGAATGCTCTGGGAGTACCACAGGTGGATCTGATCAGTTCAGTCTCTTTCGTCTGATAAATGAGGGTAAATCCACTATTGTACAGTGTTATTGTGCAGCAGTCCACAGGAACTGTTGCTCATAGATGAGCCCACTGCCTCTGTGCTTAGTGCATTATAATGTGAGAAAGATTTTGCAAATGTACAGTTAGGTCACAGATTTGCATGGTGTTTTTAAGAGTTCGCCGAGTACCCTTATCTCCTTGTCTTACTTACTAAAGCAATTTTTAAATAAGAGAAGGATGCATCTCTGCAACTCTAATCTATATACAGCTATAGTTTTCACCCTGTGAGAAAATCGAAGTTTGTCAGAAAATAGTAAAAGGTAAATGGTTTTTGATGTATCAAAGATTCTACAAGATAAAATTGTGATGGTATGAAATCTAAGTAACTCTGTTAGTAAAATAGTTCAGATTCACGCTGGAGCAGCTAAGAGGAGAGGAAAGCTTTTAAAGACTCTTATCCTGAAGTTAAAAGGTGGATATTAAATTCCCACACATCCCAACTTCTCTTTGAGGTCAGAATAAGAATTTTGTTGAAAGTCGGTTGGACTTGTGCATTTGGAAGAGGTACATTTAACAATTTTTGAGATGGTTTAATGTGGAGATGTTATAAATTCATGTATTAATTGGTTCACGTTGGGTTCCGATTGAAATTCAGACTGATTCAAGAAGGGAACAGTGATCTCTCAAGTTTTTCACCAATTTTTTTTTAATATGCTTGATATTTTTATAACAGACTCCAGCTTGCCTTTCTGTGCGTGGTGCTGACACCCTGAATTGAAAATTATGGCACAGCTCAAAGATGAGATCGATTGAAGTGCTTTTTATTACTGACTGTTCCCAGGCAAAATGTTTTAAGCAAACTGAGTAATGGAGGGAAATTACATTATATGGGGTGCTGGCCTTAAAGAGATCTTTATATTATGCCTTCTGATAAAACAGAAGTGCATTCAAATGAGTAATTGCAGTGTGTATACAAGGAAGAAAAAGTGTGTTTTGACTGCTTAAATGAATGAAACTGAAAATCCACAAAATTGACTTGGTTTTTATGTTAAGATGTTTGATAGAGGACATCCAGTCTGTTGGAAGGCTGCTTAAAAACTCCAACTTTTAAATTTGGAGGAGCCTGAAAAGCTGACAGATACAAGCAAGCAGCTTTCCAGAAGTCTGTAGCCCTTTGTGACAAAGTACCTGTGTCATGGGTTTGGAAGTGGAGTTTTAGAGGTTGGAATCCCCCACAGCCATCTACGAATTGTACCAGTTTTGAAAAAAGAAATTATGCTGGCTGTAGTGGATCAAGACTGAAGATGTGTTTAGCCCAGTGTCATGTCAGGCCACAATGAGAATATTCCCAAATCTCAGATTATTAGCCCATTTTCCAGATATTTGTAATCAGCAAACAGTAGTGTTATTTTCCTTAAAATAAACTTATTAGATTTTAGTTTCCTGAATGTTTATTGTTGCTTTTGAACTGTCATAATGCTTCACATTTGAGTGTTTTGTCACTTTTTTCATTCTTTTATTGCATATTTATTAAACAACCTTGTTTCTATTTGGGGTTTTCTTCAGCCTCCTTGCAGCCTGTTATATGTGACTCTAGTTCTTGCACATGGAGAGGTGGTGAACAACTGCTGCTTCATCACGTTCTCCAGGCCACTCAAGTTACTATGATCCTTCATCACAACTTTTAAAAGTAATAATTGTTAGAGTTGACATTTTAATTTTTTTTTTTAGTTAATGAAAGAGAATGGGGCTTTTTTTTGTGCTTAATGGCTTCTGTGTGTTGGTTAGGGCTACGTGTTGAGTTCTTGGAGCCCTCTGTGGGGTTTGAAGAAAAGTAGTTCTCTGTTATGAGAAGAGGGTGGTGTCCGTGCATTCATATAAACACAGGTAATTACATGATTGCTGCAGGGGTGTGTAGAGATGTGTTTTCTTTGTTTTGATTTGTCTATTTTTACCACTCCAAGGTAATACCTTTGATCTGGTTTTGTGATTTGTGTTGCACCCAGGAAGCAGCCAGCACTCTGTTCTCCATGGTGAGCTTTACCTGTGCTCCTAGGAGAGAGGTACATCATCTACATAGCCAGCACCTCTTTTTTCTTAATGCAGTGCTGCTGCTTATATGGTCAGATAACTCGTGTTTCAAAGGGCAACAACCTATGGTTCATTTCCATCTATTTTGCATTGTGCATGTTTTGCTTTGCATCTGCCTTAATGTAATTTGCTTTACATTTGCCTTAATGTGTTGGTTGTAAGAGAGGCAGGCATCCCTCTTAATGCAATTATGGCTTATCTTTTGGGATAGTAAAACTGCTATGGGACAGGGTAGTTCTGGGGGCTGGTAGAGATGCACTGAAACCTCCCTTACAGGATAAGCTGTCCTTTCTAGCTGACACTGAATAGTTCACACAGGAGCCTGCCTTAATAAACTGCACCATTAGCCAGCAGTGATAGCAGAGAGGTCAGTGCCACGTGTGGGCCTCTTCCTGACCGATACCCTGCTTCCCTCTCCTGCCTGCTATGTTTGGACAGTGTTGATACAAACTTCACAATCTGCTCAGAATTCCTCTCTGAAGCATGAACTTCAGTCACCTGTCGGTGACCCGATCTGGCTGGGTTTGTAAGAATAGATAACAGGCAACTAGATACAAAAAAAAGAGTGGGTTTCATGAAATCTTGTAACAGATGATGATGTTTTATTTGAGAAGAATAGCAGGTAAAATGGGAAAGGGTAAAAACCCACTGAGAAAAGGGAATGCTTGTCTACGATTAATTAAAACAGACCTCAGCAGGTCTCATAGCTGTCTTCCTCATCCTGTAATACTTCTCTGTTCACAACAGATTGCATCTGACAAGGAGATGGTGTATTGTTTCATAGATAAACTCTTCTTTCAAAATTTAAAGTATGTATTTTTAAGGACTTTTTATTTGGTTTTTCTTTTTTTCTTTTTTTTAATGTGGTCATGATGGATAAGGTGCCATGGCCCCGGTTCACCAAAGCACTTAAGCATGGGCTGAAGAGCCCTGGTGAACAAATGGCTGATAAGGGAAGTTCTTTAGCTGTCTGATTAAAAAATCCATTTTTCCTTTTTCTGGTATCCCGTCTTCCTGCCAGTTGCCATGGTTTTTGCACTAATGTTCAGTATAACACGGTAGGATTAGAAGAATAGCCGTTTGGGCTGGTTTTGCAGGACGCAGTTTGGAAGATATTTGTGCCACTGAGCTGCAGAACCAGGCACTTTCCTTCTCAATTTGCTTGCATTTAGCAGTTTGAAAATTGGTCGTTAGGCCCTCAGGATACATGTATATATTTACTCTGATAATTTTGGGACAGCCATGTTGTTAGAGCATAGTTGGTCCTTACCACCTAGGTGGAACATGCTGTATTCAACAAGGCTTCTGAGCTCTGTCCTTCTTGGGTTTTAGGATGTCATGCCTTGGTGACCAGATTGAGAGGATCTTCATTTGCCTTTCACAGTGAATTTATGGCCCTCGGCCAAATTAAGTTCTCTTGATGCAATATGTGCATGGGCATGGAAACACAGATAGAAGTTCTGACTTCCCTGTGATGGGATAATGGAAAGTCTGTAGGGAATGGGACAATAATTTCCCCATTATGAATGGGCCTAAGAAATGAGTTTTCAGTTCCACTAATGTAAGTCTTCTCTATGCCCACTCAATTTACTGTCTGCTGTGCCTCTGGCTCTGCTCTAAGAAATGCTTCTGCACATGTCAGGACTGATTAAGATTCATATAAATAGATGCTTTCTATATGAAAAGCATTTTGGCACTGTATTGACATTGGAATATATTACTCTCTTAGCCTTTAACAGTTGAACAAATTTAAATAAAGTGATGGCTCATATTTACAAGGTGATAAAATGAATGTAATTGGGTTAATAACTTAATCTGGCAGTTTGGAATTAGATTACACATACCTGTATGCACAAAATTTGATTAGAAAAAATCAGATTTTCCATTCCACTTGCTGCTTTTGTGACCTTTGGTTATTCCATATCATTGCCTAGAAGGAGCCAGTTCAGACCAGCCACTCCAAATCTAATGGTGTCACTCATTCCAACCCCAATTGCTTTTTGTCTATGCTGTTTTCTTAATACAGGACAACATTTGTTTCCTTTAATATTGCTGAATAAGCTTCCTATAGAAATGTCAGTAACAAGAAGAGGGGTTTAGTACTGCTTTGGCAGATGGCTCTCACAAGTATTTCCTTACAGAAACAAATCAAATTGGCTGAGATTAATTTCATCTCAGGGAATTTCATCTAGGGGATACTAGCAGTGGTTAGTTTGGCTTCCTAGAATTTGCTGTGTGAGCTTATTTTGCTTATCAGTCTTCGGTTTGTTCGGGGTTTTTTTCTTTTTTGTTTTTTTCTTTTTTTTTTGGTTATTTTTTGGTTTTTGGGGTTTTTAAAATGTGTTTAAAGTCAGTTTTCCATTGCAAAAAGCCCCACAGTAGAGTTGATTGCAGACGCTTGCTCAGTCACTGAGCCATCAGTGACTTCTGTCACCAGGACTTCAGGAACAGAACAAAACCTACCAGAACCTACTCCTGAACACACTAAAATTACTAGCACTGCTTCCTTGCCTGACTAGAAGCTACAGTAAGATCACTCTCTGCTTCACATAAATATGTCCATTGACAGAAAATATTAAATGCGATAATAAAGCACAGCTTGTTGAGCCTTGTCCACACACTCCTAGGCAATGGTCACTAAGTGTTTTATATCACTAATAATCGCTGACCTGCATATTACTAGTTGTGTTGATGTGCCTCCACCAAATTCTGCTTTGTAGCCAGTCCTTTTCCCTCTTAAAATATTAAAATACTGTCCTGGGACCACCAGGTTATATCTGTGACATGGGCTCATGATATGGCATAGTAAATGGATTTTAATTGATTTATTACCCTTTCAGGTTGGAACACTTATATACAACTAATTTAAATGTTGACAGCAGATGAAAAGCTTAAATACCAATTGCTGTTCCAGGAGAAAAGTTGTTTTAAATTGATCACTTAAAATTCAAATTTAATGTAGTCAAGTTTAGCGACTGAGTACACTATTTAAATAGAGCATCAAATTAATAGATCTGGAAGTCTCTAATGTTTGAATGAACAAATTAAGGCATCAATGCTCATCATTTAGCCTTTTAAGGATGAACTGATGTCAAAGCTGAAGAAAGGCTGGCAAAAGTTACTTTTTTCTAGGACATGTTCATCAGTCCTTTGTTTTATTGTCAGGAGGTGCAGTAGCCCTTCCTCTGCATGATGGATTATATTTTCAATGGTGTGTGCTTGGATGTGTCATGGTGGTGTGTATTGTCCAGGTGCCATGTGAAGTTGATCCCCATGCCTTGACACACACACAGTGAAGGTTATATGAAAAGTTCAGCTTATGTTCTAATATTAGGGAACTGTTTCCTTCTGTACCAGATGTTTATCTGCCTGTAGGCATGTTATTAGCAGTTTTATTCAGTAGAATCTGCAACAGTAAAATACTGTGTAATGTTAACTTCTGGTTATACTTTTTAAATTGCTTTTTCTTGCTTCCTGTTGCTGTGCAAACTTTATGTGTGTATATCTCCTATGATAAAACAGGTTTGCATTGATTACGGCATCCTTGAAAGTTCAGTCCAATTTGTAGTAAATATTTTTATTATGCTTGTTAACAGATAGTATATATTCTTGGTATTATATTATAGTATTATGTCTGTCATTGTAAT
The DNA here is from genome assembly GCA_013397775.1 of Eulacestoma nigropectus. Classification (NCBI taxonomy): domain Eukaryota; kingdom Metazoa; phylum Chordata; class Aves; order Passeriformes; genus Eulacestoma; species Eulacestoma nigropectus. The sequence continues at coordinate 498,324 of VZTE01000778.1, read as the reverse complement.
ACCTACAAGGGAATGCAGATGAAATTAATCTTGGAATTTCAGACATCTTCTTCATGAAATCTCTAAATTCCTTTTCCTGTACAGGTCTGTATTCCTAGTATAGTGTCTTTCTATGTAAACACATTGAATCTCAGATGCCCTCCTTTTAAGAAATGATTGTTATAATGGGCTCTTGACCAATGTATGATTGCAGCTAAAAAACTGAAGCAAACGTTACCTTGTCTAAGGCACGGACTGTGAGTGTGCAGAAGAGAATGTAAGACTGTATTAGTTCAGTGCTTGCACTTCAGATGCTTCTAGACATGTTTTCTCAGAGAAAACCTGTCATAGAACATAAAATAATTCATATTTAAGTCATGAAAATAATTTAAGGGCACAGAAAGAATTGGTGTTTTTTTACAGAAAGACTCAAAAGATTATTTTCCCTGTAGAGGAAGGCATAGAAAGCAGCAAATAGTTGTTATATACCACAACACAGAGAGGAGAACTTGGTTTGTTTGTGGTGCATGAAGAAAATGGGAGAAGTTTAATGAAACTGAACAAGCCACGGAAATCAATAGCTGACATAAAAAATGTGTAATGTTTGATTACTTACAGCTCTAAAATATTAACCCAAGTCTTTAAAAGAAGTAAAAGCAAAAGGTGGAAGGTGAGGTGCTGTGATTAGACCTTTGTAGGTCAGTACTTACATGTGAAGGGAAAAGCCTCTCAAGTTACTTGGTGTTCAGTCAAATGAATGAAACTGGGTTTCCTCTGGGGATGTGTCCTTTGTCACCTGAATATCCCCAGTGAATTAACAGCAGCTCCCTTTCTTTCCCCTGCCCTGGACTGCACAGGAGACCCTTACCTCTGCTGCGTCAAAAGGCTTTGGCTTGGGTCAAAAGGCTTTGGCATGATTTGGCTGATCGGCCTGTAAGTGTGATGTGATGGATTGTCCGGGTGCTGCCAAACGGGATGTATAGCTGCAGGCAATGGCCTGTCTCTCCCTCAGCAGATGCAGGAATGTAGGTGTTTCTTTAGGTCTGTCAGCTGGTGTTCATGATACTCTGGGAGTTTAATTGTCTCAAAGACTTTCATGCCTTTTCATTTTAATTTTGATGAAGTTGGCCAAAAGGTTCAAAAGTCACGTTTTAGTGATGGAAGAAGGCAAACTGTCATGGCCAGAGCAGTCACATAAGCCTTTTTGCTATGTGAAACTAGATCTAAAGGAGAAAAACTGGGTTTTGGAAGTAATTTAAATAACTCTGCTTCAGGGCAAAAGACGAAGTTGGATTACATTCACAAAGTGGAGAAGACATTTATCTTTAAGTATAATTTTATCCTTTAACTGTGTCCATCTGGATTTCTTATATCTTCCTTGGAAACATTTGATATTGGCCACAGTTGGTGAAATTATACTGCAGAAGTTAAATCATGATCTTGTCTGGCAATTCCTAGACTGCTAAGTCTACCACGCTGTCCTCATTACCCTGATTAATACAGCTTACAAATATTCTTTTACTAAGTAATTTGATTGTACGTGCTGATAATTTAAGACATTTTTATTCCTTCCAGAATTTTAAACCCAACTTCTCTTGCAATTGAGAGCTGGAGTAGCTTGTGAAGGGATAAGAAAGTGCTACATTGCTACCTTTCTTCTTAAACGTGCCTGAAGAGCAAATGGGAACAGCCGTCCCTAACTTTTGAGCATAGCATATGTTCTGTGTTGATCCAGCTCTCTACTCTTATAAAAAAAGGGGAGAGCTAAAAGAGATGCTGACATACCAGCATAGTTTTTGTGGTGTGTGATATGTGCCAAATTTCCACTGATCCAACAAAGCCATCTGGTTTCACATTTATCAAAGGTCAGTACTTATGCATTCTAGCAGCACAGCTGAATTGATTCACTGACATGAAGGTAATTATGAGCTCGGGTCAGAGTCAGGATGAAGGTATAGCAGTGAAAAATTCTGTCTTGATGTCAATCCTTTAGACTGTCTAGACTGTACTAAGCTGAAGTGTTGTTAAATTCTGTCTTTTCTTCAGGGTATATGGACTTTGGTGTCCACCAAACCACCAAACTTTTGAGAGAAAATCATTGACTTACTAGAAATATCCATATAATGTGGAGGGGTTTTTAAGCAAAATTCCTAGAAATTAAAATAAAAACTGGGAAACTTTAAACGGGATATCGGAAAGGGAAGGATTGAAGGATCTGGTAGATGTCCTTCTGACACAAAACCCACAAGCAGCTCTTGATTTGGGACTTCATTTTAATGGTTCCAAGCGTATAGATTGTATAATTACATTTGTCTGTTAAAATTCATTGATACAACTAATTTTCAGGATCTTCATGAAACAACATTTTTTTCAGTTAAATTTTCGTTAGTCCTCATATAAAAGCAGCAGGAATAGAGTGGAGTTTTGCTCCTCTGGTTCACATATTTTTCTCTAGTTAGCCTAGAATTTGAAGCACTAGAATCTTTTTATGCATAGTGTAAACTATGAGGTTATGTGGTTTAGAAGCATCACAGCCATATGACAATCTCTGCTTATAAACAGAGATATTGTAACTTCAGAGTGAAACATGCTTTAAGACTGAAGGGATATACATTTATCCAGAATGGATTTACTGTCCTTCAGTGAGAAGTTGAACCAAGAAAATCACAAGTTCCTTGATAGTATTATATTTTTATTCACTGATATTATTCCATTATATTACTCTGTTGATATCATTTCCGTTTTACAAATGAAGAATGGAAAGCAGGTACATCCTCCTGGACCAAACATAGAGGTGAAATGCAGCGTATTGGTGACCACTTGTCCTGGGGTGACTGTATGATCCTGTATTCCCTATCGCCTGCCCTATGCCCAGACATGAATCCTGTTCCTTTCTGTGTCTTTAAGGCAGACCCAAGAAAGAGGCAGGGGGAGGAAGGCGATGAAATTCCTTTGGCGCTGTGTTCAAAACACAGATAACTCGTTCGCTCACCTCTCAGCTCTCGGCTCTCTGCAGCAGGGAAGAGAGTGGCATTCTCTTGCTTTTTAGCTAGGTTTGTGTTTGTTAGCTAAAGGACAGAGCCCTGGGACTTTGGTTTCTTCTTCTTCTCTTCTGGACTGTTCAGCAACACCAGAACATCATCTGGAGGCCTTACACTGCAGCCCAGAGGGGCCCACACCAAACCCCAGCTCCGGAGAGGAGAGAGCCACACCCACAAAGGACTTTGAATTTTACCAGGTTCTCTTCACAGCGAGAGGTTTTATTATTTAGCATTATTCTTTTTTCCATGCCTGTGTGCACTTTACTTGTTAAGCAAATAGGTTTTTTTCACTTTTCCTCTGAGGAAAATTTTTTTCGACTCTGGTGGGGGAGGGGCGGCTGTAACCTGCCTTCTTTGGAGGAGTCATTCCTTCCAGAGCATTTCCCTTAATTTGTCTCAAACCAGGACACCACGATATGACTTCATGTATTCCAGTGCCAAGCAAACTAGATTAGTTTCTTTTACCCACTCCTCAGAAAAGCTCCTGTGCCAGGGTGCCCATGAAACCTCAGTTTAAGTGCTTTATAGAAGGTATTTTCCCCCATAACACCAGGTTTTTCTAGGAGTCTTTAAAGAATAAGGCCCAAAATCCATTAATTTGCTCTTAAGCTTGAATAAGTATGACATATCCCACTTCTGCTCCTTCAGGAGGAAGGGAGAGAGAGATCTGTGACACAATCATCTTTACTGTAATTCTTAAAACCAGGACGGAAAGATCTTTTTTTCTTTATTGTTCCTCATCATCATCTTCTGAAGAGAAAGCTTCTGTGGTCTTGAAATTCATGAAGAACTATTCCTCCATCCCGACTTGTACTCTTCTAAGGAGAACAACCTTTGCTAAGTAATCAGCATCCAAATTCTTCCCTTTCAACAAGAAAGCATTCAGAGGTATTGATTACTTTTCTTCCTTTCTTTTTCCTCTGATATGCTCTAGTAAGAAAAATTAAATCTGTTGCTAAGGCTTATGTTTCCTCAGCAGATTCTGCTGCTTTCTGTGGAAACGGATCTTATCATGCAGCATGCTTGGGCCCAAGAATTTTTTTAGAGACAAACACTTAGCAGGTAACCCATTTTTGTCCTTTGCATTGTAAAAGACTACCCATCCATCTGATTAAAGTTTTCATTTTGGCATAGAATTTGCCAGCTGACAACACTCACTTGCCATACTTTAATTACTCTTTTAGAAAACATTTTACAGGTTGGAAGACATCTATATAAAACTCCACCAGTCAGAACTGAGTGGAAGTTTTGCTATTGACTTTAGCGAGGTCAGGATTGCATTTTTTAGCACTGTTAAGTGGAAAGACAGAAACCCTTCCTGTCAGTAACCATCAGTTGTGGAAGTGCACTGGAATTATTGCTAGAACTTTAATGGCCCGATAAATCAGTGGTTCAAGCTATTGAGGGCAGGCTAAGATACTGCCAGGGTCCAAACCAGGGTATCATGATTCCTTTCACTGTTTTTCAACATTTATTTCTTCTCCCCTTACAGCTCATTATTTCCCACTTTTTGGGGGAGGCAAAGAGGCAAAGAGGGGGAAGAAGGAAGCCAAACCTGCACTGCAAAGTTAAAATTCTATCATGATTGGTTTTTACAGATTTAAAGGATAACCATTAAGCCATGGTTGAATACACTGCTGTAAAATATATTTATTGAGTGGTTTTGCTTCTTAGCTTTTACCTTTTCTCCATAAAATTTCTGCTTGGTTGGCCAGGATTCAGTGAAACCTCTCATTAGGGTCCCATGGTTCGTTAGAGCTTAAAGAGGCATCACTGAAAATTGAATTGACTGTGCTGTGATTCTCTAGCTGCTGTGGTTAGTAATCATCTGATGTGATGCTGTGTCCTTTGCATGCATAAATCTTTCTCAACTCCATAGTATGTGTTAAGGAGTTAATTTGTTTAATAATTAAGCTCTGAAATGCAGAATCAGTAGAGAAACTTTTTGTACAATGTAAAAGAATATAAACAAGGAATGCATTTCATTCTGAAATGTTTTCAAGAAATGACTCTGATAATCTGTACAAAACACTGATTTTCACACTTGGGTTTTCTTCATTATCTTTTGATGTGAGAGATGAGACTCTTACAATTCCTTAGGCTTGCTACTGCCATTAGCCAGATTGATAGTCAGAGGAGCAAATGCCATCATGAAAAATCAATCTTTAAAACTTTTCTCCCCATCCCCCAATAAATGGAATAATAAAGTATAATTATGTTTTTTTAATCAAAGTTAGAGTCATGTTTGCCAGAGCATGAATGTGATTTGCATATGTAATTCATTGGGACTAAAACTGAGTCTGTCCTGATTTGAATCATGAAATAAAATATATGGCAGGGGATGGGCTCTATTTTAAGAAACTAATGACTGAACTGGTGAAAACAGCAACAACAAAAATGTTTATGTATGTGCACGCACAGAGAATCCTACTTGCCTCCTTGTGAGGACAACTATACCTATGAACATGTTTTTTTTGGTGAAACAGGGAGGGGAGCCCGTGACATGTGAAATGATGGTACAGCTAATAGTGGGCCTTTGATCTGGAGTGATGGTGATGTGACTATATTTGACCCAGGAACTGGTACCTTTTTGTTCTCCAGCTGAAAATCTGACATTTTGCAAATAATTGCTCTTTTAAATGGCAGTGTCAAGCTTTTTAAACAGGCAGAAAATCATTCTTTCAAGGAACTAGGCCTTCCCTGCCTTGCTATGGAGGTGCAGAGTACCTGGAGGAGGAGAAACACGGGATGGCTCTTCCTAGGAGCAGGGAGGAATCTCTTTGGTCTTCTTGTGTTAAAAGAAATATTAATTCATTTATTTTGTTGTTTTCATGCATAAATCATCTGCTAATTGCCAAGATATGTAGGGTAGTACATGAGTGTGGGTACACAAGGGAGATTATGAGTTAGGTGAACGTGTTTGAGGAGAGCTTGCAAGCCTCCTCTGTGGGTATCAGCATTGTTTAAATTTGTTGTGAGCAAGCTCCAGAAAGAATATTGTAGCATTTTTGTTGGTATCACATAAACTTGGGTTTATCTCAAATAATGGAGAGCAAGAAGCAATGATAATCTCCATTTTAATCTGTGTACTCTGTGAAATGAAACATCATGCAAAATGACTGGGTTTTGTCTCTGAGGAGCTAGAGCATGCTGATACAATGACATATTTAATCAGAAGGAATATATTTAATAAGAAGGAGTTATGTGTCAAAAACTGCGACTAAATGACACAGGAGCTGCTTAGAGATACTAAGACAAAATTTACACTTTTTATTCCATTTCTATGAAATGAACATTTAAAGGTCAGGAAGAAAGGCTAGTATTTGCATTTAAATGGAGATACTTTAAGTTGAAATGGTGATTGCTGACCTCTGTCCTGACTCAAGTGGATTTTTGTTTTGTTTTTAGGACTGAGAATAAGGCACAAAAAAAAAAAAGGTTAAATTACTATAAATCAGTAAAATGCTAGAACTAGTCTAATGTTCTGCTTTATTACCACCTATTTGCACACATTTGGTCTTCATCAAGTTATTCTCTGCTTTGTGTAGTTTTAAATAATGTTTGGCCTCTAACCATAGCCACTGTAGGGTTTTCTGAAGGGGAATACTTTACAAATTCAAGGAATCTGAGTAAGAAAATACCATGGAAAAGTGCCAATCCACGTATTCAAGCTCCGTGTTTTCTCGTAGCACACACACTTCTCAGTGTGTGCATGAGACACTTGAAAAGTTTATGCTGTTCATAAGTCTGAAGTTCAGCCCAATATGCACTTGAGAGAGTTATAACATTTTCTTTGTGCACTGGTGGTGCACAAAGTGATGTTCCAATTTTGGAGCTACACCAAAGCGTCTCAAGGATTCAGGTTTGATGGGAAGCATATTTTTCTTTCTGCCTGCTTGGTGCTGGTGGGTGGGATGTTGGTAGCCTGTAGCTGGATATCTCCACACTCGGATCTGTGTTCCACTCTGCAGCAAGTGGTGCTTGTACTGCACTGTGTGGTCAGGAGCTGAGGCCTGTTGCTAGCATTAATTCGCATTGAGTGAAAATATTAATGAGAAAAGATTGTTTTTCCCATTCTCCTCTTGTTCTTGTTCTTGTTCTTGTTCTTGTTCTTGTTCTTGTTCTTGCTCTTGTTCACCTCTTGAGAGGTGTAGGCTAGACAAAATATGATTATACATCTGTGACTTCTCTGCTGGTCACAGCTTGGGCCAGGTTGTGTAAATACAGAAGTCACAATCCTGAGATTCAGGATTTGCCATTCTGGTGCTGCCACCTGTTCTGTGGCAGCACTTTAGTTAAGACTCAACTTAGTCTGTGTATCAAGTTCTTGAGGGAATTTTCACTTTTTGTCACATCACTTAGCAGTGTATGCAGAAAAACTGCCATGTTACCTTCTGAGAACTGCCTCTGATATGACACCTGCTTCATCTTCTGAGCTGTCAAGAGTGGCAGCAAAATTTTCACTTGTTTGTTAAAGAATCTCCTCGCTGCAGGGATTTACTGCATTGGAAGTAGTGCAGTAGATGGGAGAGATGTGGAAAATGCAGAACCTGAAAGAGACTTCAAGGATGTTAATATTTGAAAAGAAACCTGCTATTGTTAAAACTTTGATAACTAACTCTGTGTGTTCATGCAGTGTATTATACTGTAGATAATCTCTGGTACAAGGTAGCGTTTATATTGCCTGTATATTTACTCTCTTTAAACACAGGCTATATATTTCAAATTTACTAGGGAAGGGAGATTGAGTAGTTTCTGGTATTTCACTGCTGATATCTTCCTGAAAAATTCTAGCCTTAAAACCACATGGTTGTGACTTGTTTTTATAATTCTGAAATATGAAATACTCATATGAACTATTTGGAGCTACCTGTCCAGACTGGCATGTGCACATAGTCATAGAACTGGAGGAAAAAAACCACAGTAGGAAAAGTTTTTATTACCCCTTGGTAATGATAATATCTTAAGACTTATTGGTAATAAACTTTTCAGCTAGAAATATGAGTTTTTAATTGATCCTGCCCTTTTAATAAATCATGTCCAGGCTTAAAGATTCTCATTCCCACAGATTTGAGTAGGGGTGAAGATTACTCCTTGTAACTGATCGCCTCTTGAAAAAGGAAGAATTCCTTCTTTGCTCAGCCCTCAGTTAGGGGAAAAACAAGATACTGAATTTCTAATTTTATCTGTGCTCATGAGTGGCTTCCAAAGTTGCCGGGGTGACTCCTGTTTTTTTCTGAGAACACTGCATTGCAGTATATCTTGGTCTTGAGGTGTCAATACATTTGTTCAGTCAGAAACACACTTTCTTTTTCAACATGATTTCTAGAGTCTTGGTGCTCTGGGAGAAGTATTTCTTGGCTCATGTTGTTTTTGAATTATTAATTATATTAGTTATGATTAATGCCGATCAAGGCTCTTAATTTTCTGATGTCAGTTTTGTAGCGAGCACCCCATCTCCCCATGATGGACTTTTTCTTTCCTTATTAATGCTGAGAGATGCCGGAGCTCATGGCTGAGCAGTCAAGTAACTGAAAGTTCACAGCTTCCTGCAGTTGCGTTCCCTAGTGTCAGAATTCTGCCTAAAGAGATGCTGGTTGAGTGCTGGTAGGAATGGCTTGAAAACTAATGAGTTTACTTTGCATGTATGGACCATTACATCTGTATGTAAATACAGTGATTATTTGATCTTCATCTGTAAAATGAGTCAATCTGCAGAAGAAACATGGAATATGTTGATAAATATATTTGAGCTCTGCTACCTTTATTTCATCAAAGATTTGTCGTATTTTTTTTGATACCTGTTGGCTTTTCGGGTGATATAGAAAAAGGTACATGAGTTTGCTGGTAAACCATCCATCATGTTAGCGGCTGGAGCCAGCGTAAGTGTTCTTACATGAGTAAGATTGGCATCTCCTGCATAAGAACTGAAACTTGGTTGTACTTTTCAAATTTTGAGTGTCCAACACTTACTGTTGACCTTGAGCTTAACCATTGGAAGGTTTTTTTCTGGACGGTGTGTGTATTAAACCGTCAGCGTATCTGTAGACCAACATCTTTACCCTAACAGTGTGACAGGAGGTTACATTGTTCTTTTTAAACATGATGTGCTTATAGATCTAAAACCTCGATCTACTAAAACATATTTCATACGTACACGTGAACATATAAATATTTCACTGTTGGGAAGTAACAACTTACTCTGTTTTAGCTGAGGAAGGTGAGACTGTTAAAAACCCAAGGTTGTTAGTATAGAAGCTTCTAAATTCAGGGCTCATTAATCAATTTTACAATCAGAGCAGCAAAAATAAAAAGAATATCATCTAGAGCTGTGATTATTTCCATCAACGACAGCAGTTTAAAATGTGACTTGTGTAACTAAGGTAGTAATTAGGAAATTAAAAAAAAAAAAAAAATTCCCCAAAGACTATAACATTTTAAATTGGAGGTTATATAACAAGCAGGAAGCAGCCAGGAAAACTTATGCTTCTTGCTTTTTGCAGAGTGAAGACTGAACTTTTGACATCCTGACTTAGAGTCTTCCTCTGAATTTGTCTAATTTGAGATACTCTAGCTTCATGTCTTGTGACATTCACCCAGGACCCGGTTACTTTTGGCCAAATTCATGAGTCAGAGGAATCCTTCTCTTTTTCTCAGCCAAACCCATTTTTTACAAGCCGCACTAACATTTCACATTTCTACTGGGGACATTTGTAAGGGGAAGAAAATAAATGAAGTAATAAAAGAGAGAAGATAATTGTCAGGAAAGTGAAACAGCAAAACAGGAAAAGTGATTTAAACAAAAGAAGGAAAATCCAGCTAGGAATTACTTATGTTTTCTCTGGTCTACTTTCATTAATGTGGAAATGAACTTGCTGAAGGAATGAGAACCTCCTGTGTTAGTCTGTGGAGAGAAGAAATAGCAGAAAACATTTGCAGTGCTGTGAACCTGGTCTTGCTGGCTTTGTTTTGATTTCCCTAGTGCTAATAGCTTAGAAAACAGCAATAAAGATGGACTGTGTGCTGCCACATCTTATTAAACACTCCGTGTTGATCCGATCTGAATGAGGTGGCTGTGCAAGGTGGCTTCTGACACCCTCTAGAGTACAAAAGGGACCAACAACCTTTTTAGTTTTATGGGAACAACCCAAAGAAATAGCGAATTGTTTTTTCTTGGTTTCATATGGAAACAGCAAGGCAGGGAAAGAGATTCTCAGTTCGTTTAACATGGGAAGCAGATCAGACATTGCTACCAACAGGCTCTTCAGCCACTGCTCACAGAGCTGCCCATGTCCTGAGATGGTGTTTTCAGGACAACCATTCTCTATTGTGTACTTTTGGAAGATGTCTTTTGGGGGTATATTTTAAAAAGTATTTAATACTAATGATGATTCTGATTTTTTGGTATATCTTTAAGTTTTGGAAAACAGATGAAGTTCAAATTGTGCCACATTGACATAGAGTAGATCTGCAATGACTTATCAAACATCAGTGAAGTCACTGACCTTAAATTTTGCATATGTGATCCTGTTGAGGTTTTAAGGTTTCTATAAATCTTTTTTAAATAAGTAACTTCCTGTTGTCCAGTACTTAAATATTCCCAAGTCTAGAAAAAGCTTAGTTAGGTGCAACATTCCCACGGTTGCATTAACATGCACACCATCTGGAGCCAACACCACAAACAGCAATAAACATGGCAGGCTGTGTGCTTGGCTGTGTAATGATGAGAAATTTTGCTATCTTCTTTCCAGTGATGTTTGGAAACCATAAATATAACAAAACATAAAGCTGTCACAGTACAAGATAGTGGCAGCCTACTGAGAAGATAATCTTCATGCAATTAAGGTTGTTCGTAGTGGGTTTGGACCAGTAAGTGATTGTAACTTGAAGATGCAGCAGCAATAGAGACACATCAAATACCCAGGTCTCCAGCTGCCCTAAGGTGTGTATGCCAGGCAGTCACTTTTGCAATTACAAACACTGTAGAGGTCTCATTTTCTCGGATGTATATATATTTTTTGTTACCTTCTTATGGACACGATTTCCATGGAAGAGGAGTCTTGCACTGTCAAAATAAACCACTGCAACGAGTCATCTGCCCTCTGCTGATCAGAAGAAATTGTAGTTGAGTACTCATCTTCACAGCCTTGTATTTCCAGTTCCTTTTAAAATATATTTTAAAAAATTTTAACAAAGCTTACAGATTAAAAGATAAATATACAGAAATGTGTACAATGACAGTTTAAGGTGACAATTTCCCACTATATCATGACTTCATTGTGTGATGTCAAGAATAATTTGCTGAAATTTTCTTACTGTGATGGGATTTAGGTCCTGTGAAGTTTGAAGTCTCCTTTTTGCTCCATGTTCAGCTTTTTAACAAATCTACTTCATAATATGAGGGTTCTAACTTAGTCTGACAGATCAATGGAAATTTAAAGTTGTCTTGTCTGTCCTTTTTATGTTCCTTTTCTGCTAATGAAAATACTAGCACATGGACATTGTCAGTCATCAAATAACACTAGGATATGTTTCCTTATGAGTTTTGGCTGTCAGCAGCATATATGGCACATAACACAGAATGGTTTCAAAGTCCCTCAAGTTATATAACAGGAGAATAGATCTTGATCCTTCCCCCCTTAATTTTAAATGCTTTTCCCAATACATGCTAGATTTTTATAGATTTTATTTTAGATTTGCTTACAACACAAGATCTTGATGTGATCACATGTTCTGTACAGGATTTTCCTGCGTGTGTCCTAAATTTTGATTTAGGAGCTAGTAAGGTGGAATGAGTATATAAGAATACAGTTGGCAATTAATGTTTAATGTCATCAAAAACTTTCTTATAACCCCTTTTGCATGGACTTGCAAGAAGAATGACAGACACTAAAGAGGAGATTTAATTAGATGTCGGCTTTGATAGACTAATTTGTTTAGAGACGTATCTGGCAAAAAGTTGGACACTGCACTGCAGGTTCCTGTTTGTATCTGACAATTTACATAGGGCTGCCTTCATCTGCTCTCCCTTCCTGATCTGATTTCTGTCTGTGGTCCATCTCATCCCTGTGGCAGGCATTAGAGCTCAGCCAGAGTCCTTAACTTTCGTTGTCTTCACCTTTCAACTGATTTCAAGGAACCAGACTTCCATGGAAAAGCTACTTTCCCTGGACATCTGCTGCTTGCTAATTGATTTAGTTTAAGCAGCAACATCCTGATCTGCCTGGATAGATACTGAAAGTGTCCATGGGGCTGCTGCTGGTGGTGACAGGGGCGAAAGGAATTTGAATATGCAAGAGAGAATCCTGACAAAGATTCCCAATCCTGAGAAGGCCATCAAAGGCAATGAAATTTTATCTTGCTGAGAGCCTGTGGCTACAAAAGTGAGTCGCACTTGAAAAAATACATAGGCGTACCATATACCTTGTCAGCTAGGACAGAAAATGTCTTGCCTTACTACTTAGACCTCTTTCAAAACCAGCTAACTTAAACAGGACCTGGGGATATGAACCATAAACCAGAAAAGGTCCATGACCTCTTTCATCCTGCTTGACCAGCAAGCACTGCCCTGTCTCTGAGGCTGTGCCAATCATACTTTCTCATTTCAGCTATGCATTGTGTTAAATGTTGTTTTAATTAAAAATAAATAGGCAAAATGACTCCTCAGCAGCGGTATCCCAGGAACAGAATTCTTCAGGGTATTTTGCTAAACTTAGGCTTGTTTTCATCAATTTTGCTGGCAGACCTAGAGGATAGGTGTCAGTTCTGTGATCTCAGTTATGTATGTTAAAGCTAAAGGAATAGTTAAAAGGTTAGAGCCAAAATTGACCTTAAAGCCGTTTGATGTTCAAATCTTTCATGTGTTGACAGGCCTGCTCAAGTGAAGGTCGCTGCTTCAGCAGGAGTTTTCCACTTCTCTGTAATGCTCACCCACCTCTTAAAAATCTCACATTCAGAGTGGAATTTACGAGGCTGTTGACTTTTAGCTTCTGGATAAGTCAAACCGGGTCCCCAGTTATAGTCCATTGATCCATTTCCCAACAAATACACGTTTTAAAGCTGGAATAGATGGTTATACTATTATCAGGACAAGTTTGTTGTCCAGTATGTGTAAGTTTTCCCTCAGTAGATATGTGAGTAGTGCTTCTATCTGTAGGTGATTTGTTACTTCTTATTAGGCCTATATTTTACAGTTCTTTGCTGAACCCATTCCACCAAATAATAACCGCAGATAAACTTGAATACCTTATCTTGTCCTTTCTATTGATAGCCTTTACAGTATGGAAACAGTTAAGCCCCAGGAATGCTTAATCATTCCTTAGCCAAGGAACGGATGGAATTTATTCAAGATGCACTGTTCTGTATGGATCTTATGCTACACCGAAGTATGTCAGAAATGTCCAGCATTTCAACAAGCATGGAACTGAGCAATGAGACTAATTCCTGACACTCTTGTTTGTTCCCTACCTCCGCCACCAGTGGGAGAAAGGTGCGGGGACCAGAATTCTGTTTCTGCGGGGTCTTGTGCTGCTTTTCCTTAGTGTACATGAGCCGCTCCATCTCTAATTATGTGCTAGGTTTGGTGCGCAGTTATGAGCTTGTTCATTTTGTCATGGTAAACCTGTGCCAACCCCACTGGTTTTTTTTTAAAGTCTCATTTTGTAGCTTAGACTTGCCAGCCCACAGTCTTTGGCTTTTTCTTTCTGAACCCCTGCAGTTTGTCTCCATCATTCATGGGAGTCAGCATGGTGTAGAGGTTAGGTAATAAATCTGGGTTCCTGGCTCTGGCTCAGACTTCCCATGTGATTTTGATAAATCATTTACCCTTATTGCCTCAATTATGAAGCAAAAAGAGGTAATATTTGCTTACCTCAGAGGCACTGAAAAGTTAAAATGCTTGAAAGCTCTTTCACCTATTTCTCTGGCTAGTTGTTTATCTTCTGTCTTTGTGGTGTTTTTGCTTCCATACTGAACATTGTCTTTGGTGTCTTTTTCCCCCCACTTTTCTCTCTCAGTGGCCACTACCCATTTTGTACCACAGTTATTTTCTCCGTAGTGGAGGGTTACAGTCCCTGGCTTGTGATCTGTCACTGTGTGGGTCATCCTGAAACCCTTATCTTGGAAAGTCTTGTTGAGTCTTTTATTATGCTGCAATTCTTCGGTGGTTTTTTATATCCAAACTTTGCAAAATTGTGGCTTTGTAATGTGTTTCTGCTTTGTTAGTTTTCAGTTACGTTCTCATATAAAGGTTCAAAGCCACAGTGCCCTTTCATATATTCTACTTGTGCTTTTTTCTTTCACTTAACCTTTTTATATTGGTTTAAGAAGCATCTCTAGGAAATTGCGCTATATTCTCTGTTTAGGGAACAGTGAGTTGTTCAGTAGTAATTATCTCCTTACAAATACACCTGTATTTTTAAACAAAGTAAAACCATTTAAGTTTTGAGGCAGAGTAGAAATGCCTGAGCACCTGAGCTACTTCAATACAACTGTTTGTGCAGTTGTATCATCAATGAGTACATATTTCATGTTTCACCATGAGCATCTGTCACAGGGATGATGTAAAAGACAGATGGACAAACAATTGTCTGAAGAAGAATATGCTTGAAAGTTGAGTACTATTGTTCTTTTTGTTTGCACATTTATTTTGCATAATAGATTTTTAAAACAACAAATCCATAAAATTTGGTCTTCTTTTGTTCAGTTTCCTTGGGACATGAACTACCATCTTTCAAATATGTTTTAAAGTAAATCTGGGTCTCTTCTCTGTATTAATTTTTGTAGTGATAAAATATTCCAAATATTTGTAAGTTTTAAGGAGATTAATCTACACTGCCCTTTAATGAAGTTATGCCTATTTAAAATGCACTAATGATAGCTGTCAGGATTGCAGGTGAAAAGAGTCTTGTCCCTGGTCACTCAGCAAACAGGATGTACAGCCATGCTGTTACTGTGAAGTAGGCTGTCTGGCTTTTGGGTTTTTTTCATCTCTCCCCACTGCTGGAAAACTTCAGCCTTCATTTTTTTTGGCCTGTGCTCCATACTGTCCCTGACAGAACTTGGAGAAATGTTTACTTCAAATCCAGAACCTGTCAGGAGTTGCAGGCTTAATCAACAGACCCCATGAGAGATTATTAGAAAAGTGATTTAAGCTCTCAAGATTTAGACATTTTCTGCAATCCTTTGACTTCCAGGGCATGTGGTGGAACCTCTTAACCTCAGTTCTCTCCATCTCTCTGCCTCAGAGGCTTTGGGATTTAGCTTGACATACCTTACAGTCTCAAAGGGTTTTGAATCTCACAGAGCAGAATCAGACCTACAGAGCAGAGAATCATGGTAGGTGCTTTTATTTTTAGCAACAGGTCCGTGCAGAGGTGGTTCGTTTAATGATCCTGTCTCTGGCTGGAGTTCCTGTTCCTCTGTAACTCTCCCACGGCGAGGAAGTCTGATAGTTTGGCGTTTGGAAGCTAAATCAATAGCATACATTCAGGAGGCTAGAGATCCGCAAGCATTAGTGGGAGTAGTTCTTGCTCCCATGCCAGTAACTCTTGTGCCTTAAACACTGAGTGAGAGGCACTTGCTTGAACTAAAGTGTGTGTGGGAGTTCAGTGCTCGTCGCTAGTCCCCCTTCTGTAGTGTTAACTCTAAGGTATCATTTAGAATAATGATTATGCTGTTTAAACAGCACCTGTTTTTTCTTTTTTTCCTATTTTGAATTGGCACTTTAAAAGCCAGTGATCAAGTTATTGCTTTATTAATGTAGATTTGGTGAATATACCAGCTAATGACTTCAGAATTTGATGTGACGTGAATATTCTATTAATGCAGAGGAAAAATTAGGCTATCATCCCTGTCAAGCAAGAAACAAAGGGATGATAAATGGGGTGAATAGTTATCCTAGCTCCATGCAGCTTCACGCAACTTTGAGGTACCACCCCAAAATTATCATTTGAAGAGTTATTTTTAGAATGAAAAAAGAATGAAATGAGGCAGCACTTGCCATGTATTAGATCCCTGAATGACAATGTAATGGGACTTTCTTGGGCAGACAGGAAAGGAAAAGTCATCTTGTTTCAACTTTAGCATCCATCACTGGTGGTTACTGCAGTGCAGTGTTGCGAAGGAGAGTTAATGCCACAGTTTTCAGTAAACTTGAGCTTTGCCTCGCTATTTTTTTTGTCATTTAAAAGCCAGTAAAGTCCCCCACAATGAAATTGCATCTGCCAAGTGTTAGGGAGCTGTTCTGTAGCATCTGCAGCATTGTGCTAAGGGTCTGCCTTAAGGTCTTCCCTCCTTCAGGTACCATTTAATAGAATGAATACTGCAACCATTTGTTCCAGAGGTACATTCCTCTAAAAGGTTTCTTTATTGATTTTTTTTCCAGTGTTCCCTTTCTGTAATTTCTATGGAGTTTAATTATTAGCTCCAGGTATCCTGATTGAAATCCAGACTACAAGAAATTGAGGTTTAAATTGAGACTTGTCTTTTGAAGTCCTGTGGAATAGTTTTAATATAGTTGCTATAATGTATGTTTTTCTGTTTACACTATTGGGTAAATGAGACAAAAATGAGAGCTTCTGTCTGAATTTTGGTTTACGAAGCCAGAGTCCCAAAGCAAATGTCTGTGTGATTAAAGTGGTATTGAAGCATTATTAAAAAGCTGTAATTTCAAATATTTTATGCTTTGTTTCACATATACTGCATCTACAGTGAAGATTAGTTACTTAATGTAATTCTGGTGTTTGCACTCTACTGCAGTCAAAGAAACTTTTCACTGGTCTCTGTTGGCTTTGGATCAAGCTCTTGGTTTAAAGTATTGATTAAAAGAGAAACTCAATCTGAATGGAAAGCCAAGATAATTGATACAGCAAATGTGGTGAATTAGCAAAAAGGAAAAAACAAACACAAAAAAGTAGCTCCCAGAAGACTGCATCCACAAATGTAATTTGTTCCTTTGATCTGACGAACCTGGTTCCAGGTGTTTATTCAAAAGGCGTCTAAGTAGTGACTTTGTCTGTACCTATCCATGCTTGCTTTTCTCCTCTTTATTCTTTTTCTAGTAACTCTACCACTTAATAGGTTTTGCTTTCCTAGTATTTATTAGATTGCTATGCAGTAAAAATATGATCAGAAGAGACTTAATTAAGGGCTGCTGCAGCTGCTGAACCTTAGAAGACAATATAGTGTAGCAGTGAAGATTGTCAAGCACCCAATAAAAGAGGAAGTGCTGACTGAGAGAACCAATATTGTCACTTAAAATCTGGTAGCCTAGGAGGGAACATCAGAATGGTTCAAAGTGTCTGCTGTATTCCTATCTTTCCTAAATCACAGTCCTTAACAATACAAATGCATGTTTAAAAGGAAAGGGGAAAGCAGAACTGAGTAGCTTCTCAAACAGCTCCCTGAGGTCTGCCATATCTAAATACCGTGAATGAAAACTGCTGAAAGAAATTCATGCAATCTGTTCAACAGATCATATGCTTATAATACCTGGGTTTTTATAGCCTTGGGAGGATTATGCAGCAGAGAAAACAACTCAAAAAATAATGTAAATCCAGAAAACATCACAGAATTTTGCTGTGCAAGCCTGCTGCATTTCAAGCCACATCGACTGGACAGACCAATACTTGGAGTTTAGAAACTAAGTTTCAACTGAGTAAATGATGTTTTTTATATCCCTTAAAGTGGCTGACATTTCAACCATCCAGATTAGTAAAATAAAAGGAAATTTGAAGGATATCTAAAACTGCAGTCCAGGTAGAAAGAAGAGCAATGTGTGTGTCATTTGTTGCAGCCCTGCCCTCTGGGGATATACAGTCAGGTTTTGATCTACAGACAGAAATACAGACGAGAAGGATGCATTTTAGGGATGGACTCTTGATGATGGTTAGCCCTCCCTGTCTTACACAACACAGACTTTTTCCCTGTGTAGCTTTTTCCTTTGGCAGATCTACCGTGTCAGGAAAATCCATAACCCTTTTGACAGGAAAGCAGAGTGCTGCTGAATCGATCACTTTATTAGGCTGCAGATGAGACCCCTTCCTAACATACTGAAGCAAAATGATTCCTGGCCTCGTCTTCAGGTAGGGAGAAAACTGAAGATTCTCAGTGTGCAGAGAAAGCATCTGTAACAGCAAAAGACCATGTATCTTGGCTTTTCATTAGGTCTGCTGTTCTACTGGTGAAATTAACACGGTGGGGAAGTAGAGTTTGGGGACAAAGAGAGAAGGAGAGGGAGGAGTTCTGCACCCTTACATACCCAATGGTTTAGTCATGCACAAATCACCATCCATATCTTCAAAATGCAGTTCATAAAGTTCAGTCCTGCTTGTGGAAAGGGCCAATGTGAGATGCTATTTCACTATAAGTATCTGCTTTACAAATTATGACACCCATCACTGAAGTGTGGATCCTAGTGTCCTACAGAAACACCCACATTTTTTCTTAATGAAGACGCAATCATATTCTCCCAAACTGATAAAATGGAATCTAATACAGGTTTATTTTCCTATCCCTGAGTTTAACCTTATTTCCAAAGTAAGAAAGAAAATATGTGACTAACAGTAGACATATAGAAGGAAAAGCAGAGTTAGTCTTTTTCCTGAGAGAGCTTGTTCTCATTATCTAATGTGTCTGTAAAAGGGGGTTTTTGTTCCTATTTTGATACCCAACATTTGGTGGCTTTCATTTCTGAATAGTCTGTTGCAACCTTTGGTCCTCAGGTTCTGCTTTCTAAACAAGCACAAGTACACCAAAAAAGAAAGATTAACAGGCATTTTTCTATTCAGAAGTTGAGGTGAGATCACTTTTCCTTTGAAAAGATTTGTGTTTTTAAAAGCAGTTGTGTATGTTTGCTGGGTTTTAGATGTTTTGTCATTCCATCTGATCAATTACATTTCAGAGTCATAGCCAGAGAAGATATATTGTATTATTAGTCAAGTATCTTTAAAAACATTTCTTTCAGTCTGAGTTTGTCTGGCCTCACTGAAAATTCTGTAAATCCTGTTATATAAGTCTGTGATTTTAGGCAGAGCTGGTCAAGAATTTTCCAGTATCAATTTTTTCTCTTCAGAGCTCACCAGTTCTTCAAAAGAGAAACATTTTCAAGAATTGTATTTCATGTGCAGCTGATGGACCAGAATAAGTAATTGAGATGTATCATTCTGTTGCCTGCTCTTTAAAGTTTAATAATTTCTTCATTTTCTAGCTGTTCATAGTATTGATTGGTGAGTCAGGTGTGTTTCCCTGAGTCTTTGCAGTTAATATTTCAGTGGTCCATGAGAAGGGAAGAAAGTATATTCAGTGGTAAATTGTGGAAAAATTCTTGCTAGATAAACCAACTTAGAAATTACTTTGCTTTTCTTCATATCACCTTATCTATGCAACAGGAAAAGAAGTAGTTTATTCAGGAATGAGTGTGTGAAGTTTTGATACATGATCAAAATTATATACTTCTCATTTTTCTGTGCTATTATTTTATTTTTACTAGAGAATAAAAGTGTCTCTGAACATTCCTCATAATGTTTTTGGATAGAAGACCAATGAAACTATGTCAAATAAAATAAAAAATAAGTTTCATTCCTGTATTCAAAGGGGAGTTTAATGAGTTTTTCACATAGTAAACCGTAGTGGGTTTTTTACGAACAGGCCTACCATGCTTGTGGTGAAGGCTATGTAAATTACACCGATGCATATTTATTCATGTACTTCTTGTGGGAATATATTTAGGGGCCTATAAGCATATATCAGAATTTGTTACAGGGAAGGGAACTTAGGAGGAAGGCTTATTATCCCAGGAGTGGAATTAAGGTGAAATTAACAAGTAATTGAAGTTATCTTTGATCATGATTTTTCATTCCCCTTTTTTCCCTGCTCTAAGGAAGTGAATATTTTTGATGTTCAGTAGAGCAGTACAATGCAGCACAGAGAGGCATAATGCTGAATGTTCATAATAATGTTTGTAATGCAAATGAGGGACACTTCAAAAACAGGTTGATTAGCATTTCTTAATAAATTGCCAGTCTCCTCCTTTTTTCTTCATTAATTCTCT
This sequence comes from Eulacestoma nigropectus, assembly GCA_013397775.1. NCBI lineage: Eukaryota > Metazoa > Chordata > Aves > Passeriformes > Eulacestoma > Eulacestoma nigropectus. Next base: position 478,254 of record VZTE01000778.1, on the reverse strand, counting down.
CAGCAGATTACATAGCTAGATTTTAGCATTAGTGAATGTGAAGTGTGCGGTGGCTTCTTGTGATATAATTATTTGGTGGCTCTAAATAGTTTCAGATTGTGCATTTACAGCACTTCCTCCAGCACTAAAGCACTACAGTGAATTAATGAGCTGCTTGTCACCTCTGGGACCTTTCCTTTGAAATCCAGTCTGGCTTCAAGTGAACTGATACCATTGCAGGCCAGCATCTGGGAAAAGGTTAGAAAATGAATGAGCTCCAGGGACATTGCTGAACTTCCACAGGAGCATATATTTACTTTAGTGCTGTTTTTCAGAGATCAGACCTGGGAAAATGCAGAGCTGCTTGTGCAGTTCCTCCCAGTGAGCACATCAGCCAGCCAGAGTATTCCCCCATCGTGTGACTCTTGATGATGTGCCGGGCTCTCCTCTCCCTTCCTTCCATAGCTCCTGCGAGGGAGGTGTTGGCAACACAGCCCCTTGAGCAAACAAGTGGCTTCTCCTTCCTATGTGTCATTCAGGTTTCTCCCTAATTATTTTTGTTGTTTTTTTTTTTTTTTTTAATTGCCAAAGACTCCTCTTGTTCCCTCTTATCCTTCCTTTCATTTTTTAAATAATTTATTCTCTTCCTTATCTCCCAAATCTTGCTTTTGCTCTGTGTGTGTTCTCTAGTCTCCTTTTCCTCTGTTGTTTCCCATTGGGAGACCCAACAAGCTATCTCCCCTGCTAGACACCTGTGAGGAGCTATCTGCTGCCCTTTTTTTGTTCTCATTAGAGAGACTTCAGAGAATGAAATGCTCATTGTGCTGCTTTGATTTTAGAGGAGAAACAAGAGTGACATTGTGTGAGCTTTCAGTTCAGAGCGTCAGTTGGTGAGCATAAGTCCCTGTCCAGTTTTGATTTCAGTTGAGCATCGCTCTGCTGGTCAAATTACTTTTCCTGACTGCTCAAGGCAACAACAAACTGAGTTTTCAGGGACTGTATTTAAATGATATGTGCAACTTGTGATAAGCATTCAGATTGCACAGCTCAAGTCAGAAATTTAAAAGCTATGGAATAGGATCATAGATTCATAGAACAATTTGGGTTGGAAGGGACCTTTAAAGGTCACGTAGCTCCAGCCCCCTGCAGGGGACATCTTCAACTAGATCAGGTTGCTCAGAGGATAAACTGCAACTCCTGAATGTCCCTGGAGAAACTCTGAGTTAGGGATACTTTCATCTGCTCTAATTTTTGGGTCTTAATGCTGTCTTGCTAGTGGTTTCCAGCATGGGGCTGGATGACTGTGATCACACTCTGTAACTACACAACATAACATAACTCAACATTCCTGCTTCTAAGATTCTACACAGGATTTTTTTTCTCCAAATATGAATGTAGAAATAATGTATAACACTTCCTCTCATTAAGATAATCCTGGAGTCTTGTCTTTGTTAGTAAATCGTCTTGACAATCTTCTTCCTTTCGTGTATGTTGGTTTTGATGAGGTAATTCATCAAAAGTCTGTTGTAAGCCATTTCGTAGGCCTTCTGTCATTTTAGCTGGTTGTAGATTACCACTCAGTAGTCAAGCCAAGGCTGGAAGCTCCGTTCTCTGATTTCCCTTCGGATACTGAAGGAAAGTCATGTGTTACTCTCCTTTCTCAGTAACAGAGTGACTTAAATTTGACATTTAGGATAAATCCATGATTTGCACTATTGATGATTACTTAAGCTCTTTGCTTTTGATTTTGTGTGGGATCTTAACTGTTTTAGAAAGAGCTGCTCCAAGAAGCTGTGTTGTTTTACAACACAACAGTGTGTGGCAAGTTACACGGGTGACTTTTGCTGTCCTGTCCTTTTTTATTGGATTTGAGAAGAGAGGGAGATGTATTATTTAAAAAATACTGTTGCTAGATGAATTGAGGGAAGGAAATTTATTTGTGGAATTATTTCAAGAAAAATTCATTTCAAGAAAAATTTTGCTTTATTTTTTCCCCTTTGCTTTAGGATTTGAATTGGAACCACAGGAAAGCATGGTTTGGAAAGGGCTTCCAGAGATCATTTGGTGTCTCTGTTGCAGGACTTAGATTTTACTATTCAGGACATTACCAAGCTGAGCCTCGATTTTTTTTCCAGCAAGAAGATTCCACCACTTCTTTGAGTGATCTCTGCCAAAGTTCAGTTGTTCTTCCTGAATTTTTTTTCCCCCTATATTCATCTGTACTTTCCCCTCCAGCAACTTGTGCCCGTTACCTATGTTTTTTAAAAATACATCCTGATGGGAAGAGTACCTCTGCTTTCTCTATATGTACATTTTTTTTAGGTAGTGGAAGTTGTAACTAGATCTTCCGAGCCTTTTCTTCTCCAGCCCAGTTACTAAAACTTTTCTTCATTTGAGAACTTCTCCAATTCTCTAATCCTCCTGGTTGCCCTTCACTGGACCCTATCCAATTTTTCAGTGTCTCTCTTGAAATGTTGAGGGAACCAAAACTGGACACATCATCCCAGGAATGACATCATGTGCTGGATAGAGTACAGAAATCACATCCCTTGGCCTGCTGTGGTCTAGGACAGGTTTGTCTTCATTGCCTCAAAGGTGCCCTGCTGACTCACATCCATCTTGCCACCTGCCAGGGCCCCCACATGTTTTACAGCAGAGCTACTTCATGGTCTTGTATGTCCAGGTTGTACAGCTGGTCCCTAACTCAGCTCCGCTCTACAACTCCAAGCATCTCCAGCCTGTCTGATTGGAGTGGTGTTGGGTCATGACTCTTGAAATGGGAGGTGCTGGGAGGGAATGACTTAAACTGTGAGTGTTCTGGAGGAAGGACGGGATGTGTACACCCACACAGCCCCTTCTCTGCAGTGCTCTGATACTAATGAAGGGAACGGGTGGTTTAACTTCTTTATGCCTACAGGAGCAATCTGGTTTTTGATCATAAAGAAATTGTAAGAGTATAAACTGCTTCTGTGTTGCTTAAAAATGCCTGCCTGGCCTCAGACACTCGTGGAAGTGCAGTAGGAACTTGCCAGGCTGCCTGGCTTTTTTCTCTCCCTTTTGCAAGATGACCTGCTCACTTTGCCTGTCCTCCAAGCCAGGCATCGAGATCCCAGCTCCAAATCCAGAGACAGAGGCTGTGTGAGCATGACCTTTCTCAGCAGGGCCCAAGGGCTCAGTGGTTTCTAGGCCCACCTGGACTGGAGCACCAAGTAATCTCCAGTCTGTAGTGAAAGACCTGTCATATTTCTCACAGTGCCTTACCTAGCAAGGCACAAAGAGGGGAGGAGGCAAGAGGATGCACTGCACAGCCTCCGCAACCACCCAGTGTGGCTTGTTCATCCTCTTCTACTGCCTCCAGCAGCTTCCTTATGAAAGTTTTCTTGGATCATAGGCAGCAAATTCAGTCTTTATGCAGTGCTGTCAGCCATTATGTTACAGATTTACTGCCAAAATTCTGATCATTTACTGAGCTGAGAATTGAATTTATTTGTTTGGTGGAAAATGGGGCTGTGCTGCCTGCCACATTAAGGTGAAACAGCTGGAAGAGCTGTGGGAGGATAAGCTGGCTCAGAGCATGAGGCTGGGATGGGAGGGCTGCCCAACCACAACACACACTGCTGGCTGACCAAGAAGGAGCAGTGATGGAGCTTCTGCTCCCTCCTCTCCTTTTACCCAAAACCTAATGGCTTGATGTGTTGTCAGGTGTCTGGCCAGCTTTCCAGGAGGGGCTAAGAAACCAAAAAGTTATTACTGATTGTGAAGAGCTTTATACCTGAACTACTTTGAGAGTCTCTGGCTCTTTCGATGCCTTGTATCACTTGAAGTAGTTACACAGGACTCTTGATAGATGGATGATACAGGGCCAGCCTCTCTTAAGCCTGTGGGCTCTTTGTATGATTGGATTAGGTCAGTTCCTAATTGGATCTTTTTCCCTATCACAAGCCAGACTCAGTACAATGTAATCAGAGAAGAGCAGCAAGAATGCTAGCATGGCTCATTCTAATAAAGTGAAAAATCAACTTCACTTTTTCTTAGGTTGTTGCAGTAATTTATTTTAGCAATTAAAAATTAATTCAGGCAGGGCTGTGCTTAAAGACATGATAGTGTTGCTGAGAGCCAGAGCTAGGAAGTTTTCCTGGCTGCCCTTAGAGCCAGTGGTGAACCAGAAGATGATCAGCACAGAGTCTGACACATTGAGAGGCACTCAATATATTCAAAGTCTGTATTCTTATTAAGTGTTCAGAACTTGACTCCGAATGACTTTGTATATCTATGAAGGGAAAACAAAAAAGGAAAATATGTAAATGTGGCAAGTTTTAATTTAGGCTTGAGAGGACAATAGCTTAGCCAGCTTATTAGCTTCCACCTTCAGAAATAGTTTTGTTGTGTGGCTTATTTTATATAAATCTTCAATGAATGAAGACAAACAGAGACTGTTTCTCTGGTAACAAGTAAAGCGCAATGCCCTTTTTCAGCAGTGGAGCAGAAACAGTCCTTCTTTTTCCCCATCACTTTAAGTTTCCAATTACTTTTCCTTCTCTTATTCCTTCATTCTTAACTTAAAACATATTCAAAATTGTGCTCACATAGTTTGATGAAGGTGAAATTTCAGAAAGTTAAATGTTCAGAAACAGGACTAATTTGATATATGTTAGCTGTCCTCCTGGGAGCATTGCTTTGCTTCCAGGTATAAAGACTAAGGAAAGTTAAATGGTTCCCATATATTCCTATTATTATACCCCCTGTATCTGATACTGCAAGAGAGTTTGGCTCAAAGGGGACTCTGACTGTTGCAGGCCTTTGACTGGTGGGAAGAGGAAGACGATGTTGTCATATTCTGATCATAACACCAAAAAAAGTCTGAAATGCCTTATTTACCTTGACAGTGTCCTTGGCAGAACTGGACAGGAATCTACTAAATGAAAGCAGTAGCTAGACCAAAGGGGAAAGAAAACATGACAGTATGACCCCAAGTTTGATCCTGAAGTTACAGGAATGCTGGAATATTTTGAACAGGCTAATGATGGATAGCATATTCCTGCTAGGAAAAGATTTTGGTAAGCAAAATAAACTCCTCCAATTAGTTTCCACTGTGGTTCATTTAGATTTAATTTTCAGTTGGACTTACATCTGGACTAATGTCAGCACTGGAAGATCAGTTTGCTACTGAAGAATATGAAATTGTGTCTGGAAGGGCATGGCTGGAAGGGCATGGTAGGAAGTGGGATCTATTTCATCAATTTCTTAGGAAATTAAGTTTTCAATTAAAATAAAATGAGTTTATCTTCCTAGAGATAGGCCTGTAGAGACTTACATTTGGGGCATTAGTCAAACATCCACAAACAGATGGCTCCCATGTTTCTTTACTTATAGCCTACCCAAGCAGAGAAAAAAGCCCCACCAAAAATAAATCCCCACCAAAAAAACTGTCAATGTCTGGAACATCAAGGCAGTTCCTGAAACTGTACTGCCAGTCTAGGATACTTGACTTGATTTGATCACCACTGGTGTGCAAGAAGAGAATATTGAAATAGGTAGATATGTCTCAGTGTTTGGTATTTGATATTTTAAAAAGTTAATATTCTGTAAGCTGTAGTCAAAAAGGTCAGTAACTATTTTTTGAATGTATGCAAAAGTGTTTGTGGTTTGAGTTGGAGGAAATTACTTAGTCCCATGTTGAGCTGGAAGCCTCCAGTGGAGCTTGGGAAAGGTGTGAAGTTTTCCACTTGGGATGATTCCACACTTCCCCCAAAATATTCCCATCCCATGGGTTTACATATGGCTCTTGAAGTATTTGCTAACGTGCAAAATTTCCAGAATGTCCAGTACTGTTGAAAACTAGCCTTTCTGAACCAAGGTTCAATCTTTTCTCCCAGACACAGTTATATTTATGGCTGGGGAGGCAGGGAGTTCATATTTGCTCTCAGTTGTTGCTTAAGTAGACATTTGGGAGTGCTCAAACCCTCCCCCTCTCTTCATCCCATGCTTTCAATTCCACAAAGCTGGAATCACTACAGATATGCCAGACAAACGGAAACTGCATTTTTAAGTTGAGAAGGAAAAAATAAAAAAAGCAAAGATCAAATAGCACTCACTACTGCAATTCAGTGTGAACAGCTGGAGGTGGCGAACAAAAAATGGAAGAATTAAGATAATCCTCGATTTGCATTCACAAATCCATGGCAAGAGAATTTCTGTTCAAAATTGCCCAATCCTGAGATGTGTGCAACCAGGGCATAGAATATATTATAAAGGTTGAATGTATGGCAGAGTGGAGGCAAGCACTGACCAAGGATGTCAGTTTGGAGAAAATAAAACAGGGTAAAGGGAAAAATAAAAGAATTTTGAAAGGAAACATGTTGAAGGATAAAAGCTGGCACTGGAGAGCAGTCTAATGCACTGAGGTATTGATCCAAATGCCCTATGAGCTTTGTAGAGAATGATGTGATTCTTGCTTTCCCTGGAGGATACAGGTACGATAATTTTGAAACAATTCAGATCGAGGGGAGAAAAAGGTGTATCTCAAGTCTAGTAAAAAGATGAACCTTCTGTCATTTTCTAAACCCAAGTTATTGTGCATTTTACCACACTTGAAATGCAATTCTAGTTTGAGAATCACTACGATCTGGGACTACAAATGTCTCTTTCTGTGGTCATCTATATTCTGACAATTGTGCAAATGAATTAATGAGAAGCCCCCAAATCGGCACGTACTCTTTTTCATACAAAAATATTGTGGAGAAAAGGACAGATAGAGAAATTCATATATACAAAATAATACAAAAATAGTCTTCAAGTAAAACTGAATTCCAGATAGTTGCTGAGTATTGATACTGACTTGACAAGAGAAGAAAGGGACCATTTGCAGTGAATAGTGTATTAAGTAATTGGAATGTGAAGTGTTTACTAAAATAACAGTGGTTATTCAAAGCAAGCTAATGGCAAAGTTGTTGGGAAGCCTGTGGAATGTGATATGTTTGTTTGCTGCAGCATGAATGCTGTGGATAAGTTGTTGTGTTTTGGTTTAGTTCAGTTTGGGTTTTTTTTACAAAAGACTATGAAATTTTGAAGGGTTATTTATTTATTTATTTATTTATTTTAAATGAGCTTGTACCGCAACATAATCTAATCAAAAGGGAAAAATACAAATCATTTTTCAGCGTCTTCTATCTGGAGGCAATAGCTAACAATATATTGCAATACATTTGATTATGACATTACAGAGATTTGCTGTTTATTATAAGGGCTGCATCCATATCACTCAAATACAGCTAGAAACCTATTAGAGAACTTTTGTGTTCTCAACTGCAAAACTAAACTGATTCTGTGCCTACTGGCAAAGGCTGAAGTTTCCACTGACAAATGTGTACAATATGTAAAGACTTTGATTTTGTATTTTTGACAGCCAAAATCTTTAATGTTGTAAAGAATGTACTAGAATACTGTCAAAAGAAACTTTTAATAATTTTATTCATTACGCAATGTTTTCTAATATTTAATTTGTCTTTTGCCTTTTCGTATCAAGGTGAATCTGTTATCTGCTATTATTATCTCTTCAGATATACAAATGTCCTTTTTCACAGATGCACACGTGAAATGGAACAGAGAGTTACTTAACTATAAAACTTGGAATCCAACCCCAAGCATTAGATGCCAAGTGAGAATTTTTTTTTTTCAATTTATATAAAGGCAACAAACCACTAACACACCATCTTTAGAAGAATTTTTATGAAAAATGTTTTTACAGATTTAATTATTCACCTTTTCTCATATTGTTAAACTAGTTGGCAAAAACATCCCTTGTCCAGGTATTGCAAGTAGGATGTATTGTGGGAAACAAGGTGGTTTTTCTTCTAACAACCTGCTTTGTTCTTTATGTAATTTATAGGGGAAGACATAAAGTAAGCTAATGAAATAACTGAGAATAGATTGGTGTGTCACATACAGGAGGGCACACAGCCCTCGTTGGAATGACTGTGATGAATGGTGGGCATGGGTAGATGAAGTGGTTGCTCGTACTCAGTATGATCCATAACCTCCAGCTTCAGAAAGCATCCTTAATCATGACAGCTGTTGGAAAAGAGAGAGTCCTGTGGATAGCATGGGAAAAAAAATGCCTGTGTTTTCTCAAAATTTCTGTTGTTGGTTCCTGAACCCCTTCGGAGTTCCGCAGCTACTTCAAAGCTAGGAGCAGTAGGAACAGCTGTTCGGCATCTGTGGGATCTGCCCAGCAGGGCCAGCACTGGCAGGATCATCTCACTCTTGTCTGGGTGTGAACAGAGGGGCCTCCCCTCTGCCCACCTGTTGATTTCCTGAACTGAAGGGAAATTAATTGCCTACCATTTTCCACCGCTCTTCCAGGTCTGTTTGAGGTTGACTAATGGCTTCCAAATGAGTTTGAAGACAATTTCCATAGAGAAAGAAGGAGAGGCAGGTAGATGGGAGGAAATTGCCTGGGCCTTGTTTATTCTAGGGAGCCAGGATCAAAGCAGAGCCCATATGTGCATTGTATGAATTAATATAGGATTGGGGTCTCATCTAGGGATGGGTCCATTGCAGACACCTCCTCCTTCTCCAACACTGTGAGTTGAGACCTTTGCCTCACAACTCTGCATTTTGAATGGGACTGCTGCAACTCAGGTCTTGTATTATCAGGTCCCATGTGTGTAGGAAATTCATTCTAAATGGTTTTATTGCTGAGGGTCGGTTATTGAAAACTGGGACCTCCAGTGATCTTTGGGTCAGGTGAATAAACTGCTCTGGTTACAAGGAAGCACCTCGTTATTGAGAAATTGACTGCTGAGTAGTAGTAATTGTATAAATTAGCATTAATTTTAAAAAAAGACTGTAGTATCAGGAGATTTTGCAAAACAATTTAGCAAACATTATATGCAAAAAGAATGAAATAGTAGGCCTCAGAGGTTAGGCTGGATGAAGAAGCAAAGAAAACTTTTACAATAACTGCTACCAGCAGTGATGGAGGGTGTTTCAGCAACTTGACTTTCTGAACATAAAAGGTGCGTGTGCATTAAAACATCAAGATTCCAATCTAGGGGAAAGCTGTGTCTCTGATTGTTTCTGTAGTATAGATGATAATTAATCAAGATGGACCCAGCTGGTTTGGTTTAAAACATATCCAACAAGTTGTGTATGGTAGAAGCCAACTCAGCAGAGCTCTGTTTAAAATCTGCCCTGTGTGAAACTCTACATATTTTCTGTGGATGCAGTCTCTTGGTGGCCATTTATATTTTAGGAACTGACATGTTCACTTTCATTAAACGTGCCTGAAAATGGAGAGCAACTGTTTAAGACCAGAGCTGTTGACCTTATATTTCACAAGTAATAAGATTTTATTTACTGTAGTTACTGCAGGCTTACTAAAACTGGGAAAGTATTTTTTTAATACTTTGCCATTTCTGATACATAAATGTAGATATATACACCATTCCTGTACATTGTTCAAATGAACAACCACAAAACAGTTTAAAAAAAATGAAACTGGGCTGAAAAACATCTGAATGCATAAGTGCTGGTTTTGGTTTAGCCAAAACGTGTACCAGTTTCACTGAGATTTTTTTTTTTTTTTAAATTTTGGTTTAGCATGCAAGTCCTTCAGGAAGCAGATGGACTTGTGGCATCAGTATCACCCTTAGAAAAAAAAAACAAGTTTCATTTTAGCCAAAGAGTGGTGAAACATACTTTTTTCCTGCTGTGTATATTTTCATGTCTATGCGTGTGATTCCTGCCTGTAGTTTACTCTATAGTAGCAGTGCTTTCACATGGAGTTTTACTTATAATTTTCCTGTGTTTGACTTCTGAATCTTCCCAGTAAGCAGAAAAAAAAAATCACATATTCTTCATAATCTGAAATTATTTCTGGTTTAGGTAGGGCCCAAAAGATTTTGAAAAGCTCATTAGTATTTTATACAGGATTTGATTGTCTCTGGTGTTGTACTGACTTTTTTTTCTTTGGACTGTGTGATGCTTCCTTGCCCAAGTTACAGTTCTGAGAGAGGCTGGGTTGGGCATCCAGACAGGAAGCTGCTGGGTTTTTAAATTTGGTTTTCATAGGTTTTTGGGTTTTTTTCTTTTCTGATAAAGTACAGAGAATGAGGAAGTGCATCCAATTAAGTAATAAAGTAGTCTGCAATGAAGGTACTTCAGTTTTGGGGTTTTTTCAATCATCTGAAATGTCACAGGAAATTACAAGGTATTACTTTTCTTACTGGGGTGCTTCACCTGGGGACCTGTACATCAAACTGTGGAGTAGGGATTTTGGCTATGTCCTACAGGAGGCTACCGGATATGTGGAATCCCCCATCTTGCTGTTGTTTCTGACACATACGTTTTCCAGAACAAAGCAAAGGGGCTATATTTACTTCGACATCCATGGCAGATCAAATAACTCTCATGGCTGTGACTGATCAAATGACTCCTGCAACTATGCACTGCAGCCCTGTCAGAAGGGCGGGAATTCAGAGAGGGGAAAAGCCTCATTGGCAAAAGCATACAGAAGGTGTTGGGAGAGGGAGGCTAAAGTGGAAAAAAGCAAATGAGTCATTTTTGATAATGAAGTGTCCTGTTTGAGTGTACCAGCAACATCATGGAGGAGGGGAAGAAAGATATTCCATGAGTTACAATAAATAGCAAATAGATTGGTTAGGTCAAAAAATGATTTGCTTTTCCTCCATGACAATAACTGACCCAGAAAGATGCTGGCAGATCTGCTTGGTTGCTGTGTATCTTTCTTTCCTGCTGCTGCGTTCAAAGTACACACAGAATAATTTACTGTAAGTTTCAGTACCGATCATTTACCTAACCCTGTCAACATTAACTGAGAACAGAGAGAAAATACAATTTTGTTTTGATCTTTCCATTGACCTGGCTGCTGGAGGACATAAAAATATATACTGTGATTATTATGGTTTTTTATTGGTTTGTTTATTTATTTATTTACTTGATATCCCTTTAAACAAAGGACTGTGGCATGACAGTACTATGAATTCCTAAAACATGCTTATCTTCCATTCTTTTTTAAATCAGAAAATTGTTGTTCTGTGTAACAAAATGACTAAAGCTGACAGTTTGATGGTGAAGCAAAGGCAACTGGCTTAAAGAAGTTCTTTTGTATATTTATGGAAAACCCAAGAGAATGGCTGATTTATACCTCAGTCAAATCACATGCCGATAATTTGGGTATCTCTGTCTTCTGGAAGTGTCAGGCTTGTGCTTCAACATGAAAAGTGACAGCTAAATTTTAACTCAACTCTATTTAATTTCCTGAATGTATTCTTAATTACTTGCCAAAACAATATTGATGTTAGATGATGGACTAATACTAGGTTCTCTGATGTACAGATTTTTAGCAAACAGGCAGGAGGTCTAAGGTCTCCTATGAAATATTTTAATATTTTGCATTCCCTCGTTCTCCCTCGTTGGCACAGAAGTATATGCTCCCTCTCTTGACGGTAAGCTGGAAGTGACACTTTTCAAAATAACTCGACAAAGAGGCTTTCAAAACTGTCACTTCCTTATGATAATGTAATTATTCCTTATTTCTTCAGATTTTCAGCCTCTCATGAACATTTTTATCTACTGCTTTTGGAAGCATAATATTACTGAAAGGTAACAGTGTAAGGAAAACCTAGAGTTTGTCGGTTACAAATGTAATTTTTGGTCTTACAAATACATAGTTTTTGAAATCAAAAAGCAGTATTAAAATCTGACCCAAATGATGATTTTGCATTTGAACTAAATTAAATATTCACTTACCAATATAAACTTCATTTCCTACAAATTAATGAATTACATATTAATGAATAACAATAGCAGCAGGCTAGATAATAATTTTCCAAGACTTAATACTGTGCTTCATAAAATTGTGCTTCAAGAAAATAAGTTTTTATTATAAAATTATTTTTATTGTATGGACAGTTTCACTTTCTCTGGAAGGTCCAGGAGAGAATTTTGGACTATTAAAGCAGAGTTTCAATAAAAAGTACAGATATGTTTAATATGACTTAAATGTTGTGGGTTTAATTGGATTTTTTAAATTATTTCAGGTTAATTATGTGTAACAGAACTTGATAGTGGCAAGACTTAGGTAACCATTCTGATGAGGTAGTTCTCTTCAAGAATACTATTTATTTTAATGCTATTCTTTGCTTCAGTGACAATATCTACGGCGATAAGAATGTGCATTTCAGAATTTCATCCAACTTGAAGGATGTGATGTTATGTGGAGCCTCTCTCAGTGTTTGCTGCCTTCCTTGCAGGATGAACTGGAGATCCTGTTTGGATTCCAGAGCTTGAGCTGCTGGCCATAGGTTCCTGAAGCACCTTTACCATGTGAAGTTTCGTGATGTTGGCTTTTTATTCTTTTATATGTATGTGAAGACTGGTTGGTTAGTGTTAGTGAAATATTTGCAGAATTCTATGCTAGTTTCTAGGACAAGAGCATTATTTTAGTGAATTTCTTAAGCACATGCCTCCATATTTGGGTTTATCTGTCTACACACACAAAACAACATGTCTATTATTCACATTACACTCTATATAGAGTTATCTATATTTTTAACATCAAAACAGTGATGGCCCTAAAATAAGTATTTTTTCCATAATATTGACAGTTTTAATTTATGGACAGACACTTGCAGATTGAAAGGAAAAAAGGGACACTTTCAGAAGATAGTGTGGTCACAGTAGTACGATCTCCACATAGGATTTAATACTGTATATACTGCATTGTAAATTTTCCCCTCCAAGGGGAATGGGATGTCTATAGGCATGTGCCTAAAACTCTTGTTAATTGTTAATGTCTAGAGTAACTGAATATTGTTGTAAAGACATTTTTTAAAATCTCCAATAATGGAGGAGTTAGCTGAAAAGAGCTGTGTGACATGCCTGAAACAGATTCAGACATCTCTGCCGAGCACAAGGAAAGACCTGAATACCAGGATTACAGATCCCACAAATCCCCTGCGCAGTTTTACAGAAGGATCAGGCAGTTTATGTATGCAGTTAATCTATTTTCACTTCAGTGGAGTGACTTGCAGCTGCAGCCCACTTCATTGGCAGATCAGAAGTTACACTATAATATCTGTCTGGCCTGTACCATTTTTCTTGGAAGGCTAATTGTTTAGCTTACGGCGTGTTTTATTTTCTCAGGGTATGCTTAGAAATAAACAGAGCTCAGGCAACCTAAACCTTGCTCCCCCGCAGTAACTCGGCCGTGTCTGTGGCAATTGAAGAGCAGTTGGAGGAGCCCAGGCATTGCAAATTTATCTCATGGGGCCATGCCTGGGTGGTCTGTCCACACATCTTGTGGGGACACTTCCACAGATCCTGTTCAGATGTTTACTACAGCTGGTGCTTGAAAACCCTTTGGTTCACCCCAGCTGGAGATGCTGTCAACAGGACAGGCAGGTGAGGCAGGTTTTCCAATTTGTCATTATCCAAAGTTAAGAGGATAACAGCCTCTAAAACCACAGTGTCTCTTCAGGCCTTCAGTCTTTTATTTATTTTTAAACGATCCCTCTCAAGCTGTGGTATTTCATTTCACAAAGAGCAGTTTCCTTTACTGCTGTCTAGTATTTGCATGTGTCAAGGGCCAAGTCTGTCTGGAAGTCTGGCTCTACATTTCAGGGAAAACAAATTCAGACCCTGTCTGCTGGTATACAGCACCTACAGTAGCTGAGCCATCATTTGGGAAACATGTCCTGTAAAGTGTCATAAAATTGCAGATACTCTGATGTTTTGCTGAGCTGAGAGGAAGTTTGTTGGCAAGATCAGTGAAGTCTCAAGTTTTAAATGACTTGAAAATGAGAAGGTTCTTCTTTTCTGACAAAGAAAATGTTCAAATATTTCAAAGTATGAAGTGATTTGAGCTCACAGATTTGGAAGTCCTTTTGGCATCCGTATCACTTTGGGAGGTGGGACCAAGTTATCTACGCTGTTAGGAAAGTTCCACATCGAAGCTTCAGTGTATCTACACTGACCTCCTGTGCATGAAGACCAGGATGGGAAGGCATCAACTTGTCTGTTTTCTGCTAGGAAACAAAGAGCATCCCCTGCCATGAGCCAGTGCACACCCGAAGGTGATGAGAACTTCTGCATCCAAACACGGTGCCTGACAAGCAGGGCTCAGCCAGTGTTTCTTTATTGGGGTGCAGATTTTCATCACATCAGCCTTTCAGTATTTGCATATGCAAAGGAGATCTGAAGGGTAACAGCTGTGAAAATACATGTTTATGATCTACCTTACGCACACTATATGCAGCCTTGAGATGTGGATTTTATATGGGTTAAAAAAATTACAAGCACACGTACGTAGGCACACCATCAAGTTTCCTGCTTTGCTGTGTGTATTTTGGACTTCATTAGCTTCCATCCACAAGTAATTAGATCTACAGTCCAGAAATACTTAAGAGTGCTCCATTTCTTCTCCTATCACTTTGAGTTCCAATCAGCTCGCTTGGAGCTCGGCATTTAGTGCAAGCTCCTGCAATTAAGCCCTTCCCCATGGCATTTTACCACACGGTGTCATGCTACAGCACTGTTTACTTAATCGCCTTACTTTGCTAGATGGCAAGTGTTTCATTAGGAACTGTTAGGAATTTGTTATAATGCAACATAATCTAATGAGAGCTTGTCTCTAGTCAGGACACGTTTGCATTACTGGCTGATGTGATTATGTAGGTAAAGCTTCAGTATAAACTGGACTAGGGAGTCTTTTGCACACACATTTAAAAATAGAATTATGTTATTGCTAAATGAGTACCTGCAAGGCTTGATACAGTTCATTTCATAGCCCAGCTGTGAAATACTGCAAAAGACTTTTCTTTTAAAAAGTTCAGACAATTAATTTAATATGTAAACAGTAATTCTTTGAGAGATACCACGGCTGTGTAATATTAGTGTCATTCTTGTTTTATTGTGACAAACGTAAATTTAGCATCATGTCATAAAGACATGATGCATGCTTTTAATTTGATCTATAACAGTACGTTGAAAAATTGCCTTCCAGGTATTTGAACTGAGTCCTTATCTTTGATTTTGCTAAGAGAAAAGTTAGTGGTGGGAGTTGGTTTAGAGGATGTGATTCAAATTCATTCGCTGGCAAGAGCTTTGATTCAGGGTGTAGTCTAGAGTTTGGCACTGCTAACAAAGGTGAAGCATAATTATTTACCAAATGGCATTGAAATGGCACCTATGTTAAGGACTAAGCACATACTGAATTATTTGGATAATCTGTGCTTTCAGTGTTACTCAGTGGAAAAATGCTACGACTTCCTATGGGGACCACAGGAATGTTCAGCTTCATTTCCCCACTGTGTCTCCTTCACCTCCTTTTCCAGACTTTGTGTAAATCTCTGAGCCAGATTTACTGTATCTTAATAAGAATGAAATGAAGATTTCCAGGAGACTAGGATGCTTGCAAATGGGCAACTTAATATTTGGAAATGTTTTTACATCTTATTAATTGTATGTTGTCAAGAAACAGAATTTTGCAGGTTTTTTTCTCCTTTCTCTCACTTCTCGGGATTTTTGGTCTCTATTTTGCCCTTTTTCACCTTTTCTGCTGTCTTTGAATTTGCTTCCTTGATTGCATGCATTTTGTAACTGTAAAATGTTGAGCAGTGAATCTCCTTTTGCACTATTTTCACCCCATTCTGCACTTGATTTACACTCTGATGTGCAACCCCACGTTACCAGACTCCAACGCGCAGTAGACTTGGCTTCGCACATGACAAAGGCCTTGGGAAGGACATGGACCACCACTTCAGCGAGTCACCTTCATGTGCAAAGCTCACACAAGTCACTTTCCAGAGAGATGGACCTGGAAAATCCATTTCTCCCTGCAGCATGCAGAGCTGGAAGGGGTGAGCTACAGAGGAACCCAAGTAAGACATGAAGGCCAGAGTATTTATCATCTGGGACACAGTTTGGGACTACTTTGTGGCCTTATTTTTAATAGGAAAAGAAAAGGAAACAAAAAAACTTTTCACAAAACCCCCACTCCCAAGCCTTTACCTCCCTCTGCCTGAGAGCTGCTAGCTTATTTTCTAGAAAAATATATAAAGTCTTTGGTGCTAAACTTCCTTTTAGATGTAAGTTTGAAGGGGCTTTACAAGATATGTGCAGAAATTATTGTTAGCAAGAGATGTTTAAGCTTTTCCTAAATGAGGCATTCTTTAGCCAGATGATGGAGCTTGTTGTTATGCTGAAATATTGATCTGGAATCATGAATTTCTAATCCGTTCCTGAGACTCCCGTTGCTGGATTCCAGATGTGAGAGATAATGTGTTAAAACTTCTTTTCTATCCTGCAGAGTTTCAGTTCTTTCTCTTTTGTACTCCATCTCCTCCTCTAAGATATGATTTATGGATTCTTGAACATCATCAGGAGCAAATAATGCCCTGTCCCAGCACCCTAATTTTGATGTGATTGTATTTATACTCAACATTAGCAGTTTTTTCGCAATTTGAACTCAAACTTTTGCTGTGCCCCTACACTTCAACTAATAGGTGCCTTTAGGACTTTTGCCTTAGTAATGCTTTTGAACATCAATTTTAAAAATTTGGTATAGGCTGATTTAATAAGTATCAGAAGCATCAAAAGCAGGTATTTTGCAGTTTTCCTAAGTGCAGGTTCTCCCAAACCTGTGGGCAAATTGTTCTTTGCATGTATTTGATGGCAGTTTAAGTTACAGACTTTATTAAAATTATATAAGTAATTGTTAATTATTATGAGGTATTAGAAATACATATATTTAGTAATAAGTATATCAGATTCCAGTCCATTAGCATTTATTACCTAGAAGATTTTCCCCTAAAAAATGGAAATACATGGCTTGCACACCATAATTATAGGCTATGGTTTCCTTCTTCTGATGCTGTTCTTGGGATTGGTTAGTAGGAAATCAGGTGTATCTCCACTCCAAGGACACTTTTGTGCTCCTGTACATGTATGCACACAGGTAAAGCAGGATTTGAGAGCTGTTTGTACTTGTTTCCAGCCCATCTTGTAGGATGTGTGGACGAAAGGAGTACATGATATGTTTTTTTTAACATACAGTTTTAAAATGTGAGGTAACTGCCTGTCCTTTTGTTTCTTCCCAGCTCTTCCTGGGAAAAACCAAACCTGTAAGAGACAGGCAGGAGAAGTAGCCATTGGAGTTTCATATTGTGGTATGGATGGCCTTAAAAGGATTTTATAAATTTATGGCCTCTATCATCCAAAGTTCTGCTTTTTCATAGGATTACAGTGGGTTGGCTGCCGAGTTCTGTGTTACTGTGCTCTACTTGAGCTGTTTGGAATATTACTTTGAGAATTGGAAGGGCTCTGGGGTGCTAAAACTGATTATGAGATTTTTCTTTGCTTGACAAGATGAGCAGGTCCATGTGAAGTATAAGGCAGTTATGTGGATTGACGGCAGACAGGTTTCAATCACAGAATCATGTTGTGATTTGCTCATCTTTGAGGTGGGATGCCAGTGGAGTTTCAAGAGGATAATTGCAGCCCAAATTCTCAGTTCAAGTTTCATGCCTTTTTTTAAATTATTCTTAAAAAGATTCCTTCCAGTGACTCAGTGTATTCTGGGAGTTCTTCAGAAACTTTGTTTATAATTTGTGTTTCTGAAAATCAGAGTAAAAGGTGGTATATTGAGCAAAAACTCTAACTGCCCAAAAGTCTTCATTTTAGAATCTGAGTAATCAAGGATCTCCAGTGCTTATCAGTAAATATTTCCATCTATAAGAGAATATTATTCTTCAGCATGCCTTTCACAGTGATTTTGTGTGCTGATACCTCTGCTGGGTAGGAGTCTGCAGCCTGGTTAAGTGATCCTGGCTTGTTACTTTCCACCTCAGCGATAACCTTCCCTACTCCAGTACCTGACCCTCTTAAAAATCAGGAATTAATTCTATGAATGTGGACTGTTTTGAGTGGTAAAATAATCCTTTTGGCTGAGCAGTAAGCCCAGAGACCAGACAGAGCCCTTTTAGGAAATTACAGTTACACTTTTCCCAATAATTGCACAACTTTCACAACTCCCCATGGATCATGATACAATTTACTGGGCTCTGCCCACAGAGGCTGGGTGAAGGCTTTCTTGAGAACTTAATCTGCTTTCTTGAGAACCACTTGCTGCAGTTCCTGATTTTCATTTGTACATTGGAAAGTCTCAGTTCAGGCTCCTGTTGCTTGAGTTGTCCCTCTTCTCAGTCCCTTTACACTTCCAAGCTGAGTCAGTCAACTCAAACTGCTTCTCTGGGGATCAGGCTGGGCTCCTGCTCAGCCCCACAATCCATCTCCTCATACAGCAGGTTTGTCCCTTCCAAACCTCCTCAGAAGACTTTCTGATGTGATGGGAAACTCCACTAACACCCAGAAGTTTTGGAAAGATTGATGTCTTCCTCTGAAGTCCTTGGTAGCTGACATCCCAGCTCTGCTGTCTGGGGCTGCTGTTATCTCACCCTGTTTTCTGGTGTTGCACAACAGTGCAAATCATTTCATGAGCTGGGAGCTCTGTGTGAAGGTGCTCATCACCCTTGCAAGGTGACACATGATTCTTTAGATTTTGAGATGGTAATACACAGTTCTGTAATTTTAAGACATTTCTGTTACTTTTGTTAGTTGTAATCATGCTTTTGTACAATTCTGAGCTTTCTCTACTTATTCCTTCTTTTGAAATTATACCTTATCTGAGTTGTAGGAAGCTGAGTTTTAACTCTGAAATGATGCTGGTGTGATTCAGCCATGTTCCAGGATACGAACTGATAGATTTTGTTACACTAATGTTTACTTTTGGTCTGGAAACCAAACTCCCAAGATGCCAGTGGAGAAATTTAAATTCCTTGAACAGAATTTTGTTTTCACCTGCCCCAAACCAGTGAGATGGGAGCCTGGCATACTATATTCTATAGACTGAGAAATTTTTGATAGTTGTGTACAATGATGGGAATGGAAACAGAATCAGGGGAAAATAATGTAGCTTTTCATCACTTCTAAATAATCTAGAGACTGTGGTCATTAACCCTGGGACAAAATTCAACTCAAGTGTACCAGTCAAGATCCAGTTTAAGTGATTTTGATGTTTTTCTTTCAAATTCATTGGCTGGCAGTGGGTAATTCTTTAATACAAAGCAGTTGTTTTCATTTTTAATGCTAGTTACAGGAAAATTTATGATGTATTTGTACTTCTCTGCAAATATTCAAGTGCTCCTCTGGAAGAACGTATGCAATAAATAATGTTGCTTCATACACAGAGTGGACATGAAATCATTTACTAGTATAATAAGAAAACCTTGAACTAGAATCCCCATGGATTTTCTAAAAGTATTTTTACTAGATTTTGCAGTTGTGTTCTTTAATAGAAAACCTTCCCTCCTGCTTAGTGAACATTCAGTCTTGTCTGAAAATTAGCATATGGCAAAGTATCTGCTGTAACTACAAACCAGAAATATTCGAAAGAAAGAAAATTTATCTGTATTAAATAATTTTGTTTTAATCTGAAGTATTTACATGCCTTTTAAGAATACTGACAAATCGGAATGTCTGACAGTGTATAGTGGTGCTTGCATTAGCTTAAGTTTGCAAATACCAAAATCAAGAAATAAGGTACGCGGTTTTTTGGGGGTCCAAGATTTCTTTGAATTACTTCAAACTCATGGTTTCTCAGAAAATGGGTTGTTGGTTTTATTTCTCAGGGCTACTGTTACATAACCCCCCCCAACCCCTTAGTACTGTAGTTTTCTCCTTAAGTAGGCCTAAAGCACACGTGGAAGCGTTAACATCTAAAGCGATACATATTCAGCAAGGACTGAGTGCACGACTGACAGTGCCAAAGCCTCTGAGCTAGAGGAGTGACTTCATTAGCTGGCGTCACCGGCAGCCTTTTATGATCTTCTTAGGTCTCATCTCGGTGAGCACTTGTTCCATACACCCAGACTATCATCTCTGCAGCCCCGTTTTAGCTTAGTAACAATTCCCTGCATGGGAAAGCACAGCCCTAAGCCTTTTTCTTTCAGAGACATACTCATGCTCTGAAAAGTGAATGTAGGGAATGTAATCCTGGATGTGAAGCTTTTGCATTTCATCTGTCTTCGTGACTCACATTAAATGTCATGTGCACAAATAAAAATATTTGTCTGTAGCTGGCTATTCTTCCAACAGTGACAGAGTCAGGGCTTTGTCCTTTCTAACCAGCTGAATATCATCTCCCTCTCTGGCCTCAGACTAAATTCTGGAGGCGTGTGCAAGAGATCTCAAGATAGGAGGAACTATCTTCAACTTGTCACCCTTCAGGATAAAATTGCACTTAGAAAATTATAAAAACTGAGAATCAAATTGCTGTTTCTGCTTTGATTCAAACAAGGGTAGAAATCCTGTGTCCCTTAGGGAGAACCTGGCCTCAGAAGAGGTGCATGTAACAATTCCTCCCTGCTCTGCAATGGTGCAAGGCTGGTACTGGATTCTGTCCCTGCATCGCTGTATAAAAATACCTTATCAGAAGTGATCAAAATTAGATCAGATTCTTCGTCTGTGAGGGTGACATGTCAGAAGATGTGAAATTCCCAGTGAAATAACTTGTATATCAAACAGTGAGATATGCCTGCATACATTCTTGTGTACAGTGCGAACACCCACAGATCTGCTTTTATTGCCTTCTTTCCTCCAGTTGAGATCCTGTGAAATCCCTCTCAGAGGGGGGCAGATTTTATGACTGGATTTTATTTTATTGCTTCTGCTTGTGCATTTGCTCCATATATTTTTGAACTCCCTATGTATGTCTGTATATGGTGTTAGAAATTTGGGAATAAATTTACAACTAATCTTCAAGAAATCATTGCAGTGCAATGCTTTCCTTGAGGAAGGCTTTTTGGTCCTGTCTTTGCTTTTATGAAAATGTGGAAATAGGCTGAAATACTTAAGAGAAAATATGAGAGAATTTATCTTGCACTTAGTGTAGATTTTAAGCTGTGGTTAACAAAACCTTAGGGCCTTATGCAGCACAGCAGCTCCTCCAGCCATACACATTCACTCTCTCAAGACATTACACCATGAAGGATTTTGTTGTTGTTGTTGTTTTTATTTCTGTGTCTTTTAGTCCCCTTTTTGTTCTGCACATGTGAAGTGTGGTATGTTTCAATTCCTTTGCTCCCTGGAAATGTTAAAGCCATTTGCTGTTCTAACTGATCCCTGCTTGGAGTGTTTCATTACTGACGCAATCTCGAGGTGAGCATTATAAAGTGAAGTATTATTCTTGATCTCACAGCAAAGCAGTAGGGAGTCAAACTGCAGGCAGCCAATGTCAAAATCGCCTTTTCTAAAGGATTTTTTTTAGAGTGAGGGTGAAGTGCATTTAAGGCTGTGTTTGCTGATCTTGAAGCTTGGGATGTAACAAGTAAAATGACAGAGAAAAAATATGACCTTGCAAAGAATGAGAGGAATAAAATCTACATGAGCTTTGGGAATAATGGAAATGAGGCACAGCACAAATGAATGAGACCTTTAAAGGTTGCCTTTCCCTTCAGAAAAGGCTTTTGATACAATATGAAGCTTCTAACAAACCATTAAGAAAAGACAATTACGGTACTATCCATAGGGTTCAGAATTCAAGGTGTTCAGACTGGCTGCAGTTTGACATCCATAGAAATTGTTTCCCATTTAATCTATTTAACAAGAATGAAAGAGTGATTTCGTCCTCTTAGTATGTAGAATATTTAGTCATTAATTTGGTTTTATACTGTTTTCACTGCTGAGATTTGAGCATATTGTGGAAAATTAATTATCTTAACGCATACCATACTTATGAAGTATCGATTTGCCTTTTCCAGTTACAGAAAATTGTACCTTTCTTCCCTCTTAAATTGAATTTATTTCTTCAGAGGAGTCAGACTGGAAAATGCTGCATGAAAAGTTAGGATTTTGAAAAGCGGGGTGTATTGAGTGGATCTTTTGAAACAAATTTGAAATATTTTGGGCAGCTTTCTTTCACTGCCCCTCTTGTAATGTATCAATCCCCAAAGAAATTATGCAGTGCATCTTCAGCCATTAAAGAATGAGAAGATTATGATGATGGTTATTATCATTATTATTATTATTTAATCATGTCCAAAGCTTCTTCGTCTGTCCCTGCCTTCATGTAACTGAACTGATGGGTTTTTTACATTCATTCTAGAGTGGCTGGTTTTGGAAAAGGGAAAGAGAGATGGGAGTGGGAAGGAAGTTGGATGGTTTGGTACATGGGGTTTGTTCTAGTTGGGTTTGTTTGTTGTTTTTGTTTTTGTTTTTTTTTTTTTTCTTGGAACAAAATCTGTAGCTTTAGGACCAATGGAAAAAGAAAAGATACATATTCACTTTAATTTTCCTGTTGATTTTTGCTTTCTGTGCCAAATGCCCCTCAACACCTCTTGTGACTGGCACCAGTTGCACATTGGTGCTCTTCTTGCACATCCTCTTGTTGTTACACTGTGTGTACTGAACCCTCCCTCTCCCTCTGTCGCCGTGCCGTGCTTTTCCTTTCTTCTGTTCTACCAGATTTCACTTGTGATTTCTGTAGCTGACACATGAATGCTCAGAATTTCAAAACAGCCCACAGCTGCAATTAGCCATTTGTCAAGGTGTGCATGAACCAACGGGCCTGCTCACTGCAGTTACGTCCTTCACTGGATCTGCTGACACACTGCAAAATTATCCTCTTAGCTCGATGAATGAGAAAAGTCCCACAGCAACAGAAGCCTGTCTGAGTAATATATATAAAAAACCCATTGTGTGCATTCACCCTTCCCCCCTCAACGTAGAGTTGTTTTCCCCTTTCATCTCAGTGTTTCTAAAGGCAATAAAAGCTTTGTCCACCCGCAGTTATAGATATCTGCTGTGCCACACCCCCAGTTCAGTGCTATTATGCTTTGGCTTGTATGGCTGGAACCCCACGAGGCATTTTCCAGTATCTTCTCCATCCAGCTCAAGCAGTTCTCATCACTCCAGAAATGTCTTTCTTTAGCTTATAGGACAGAAGAATGAGCTCCCTTCAGAGCTTAATAGACCTCTGCTTCACACAGCAGCTGAAGGGGTGCTGAGGTAGTGTAATGAGAGCACAGGCAATCTAAGTTGGAAGTAAAATACATTTTCTCTGTGATGCACTCAACCTTTTCTGCCCTGGGGCTTAAAAACGGAAATCGACTCTTTAATTTAGCGTTCTCCTCCTGTACACTGAAATGCCGCTAATGATTTGAGAGAGTTAACAAGAGGGTAGCAAAAATGATGTGTCAGATATGTCTGAAACCATAAAAATTCTAGAGGCAAAACAATTTGAGTCATGTCAATGGATTTTGAAAATATCATTTTCTCTCTACTGGAGGCTACGGAAGAGAATATATAAAGTTCATTTGTGTCGCAGTATTTTTACAAACTCCTCATTAAATCAAACTTGAATTAAAGATTGGTTTAACCACAGTTAGTGTTATTACCCTTATTTCTTTAGATCAGGAAAATAGATTAATTTTCAAGTTTAAAAAGAATCTAAAAAAATCTAAAGCACTTCAAAACAGAGATCTATTTTGTTGGGGTTTTTTTCTTCTTTTTTCCTTTTTTTTTTTCTGTAGAAGCAGTGCTCTTGGGAAAAAGGCTGGGATTTGTGATTCACCAGTTCAATTGTTCTTACAAATGTGTCATGTGTGTCAGTTTTTCTGATATTTTTTTCTTTTTCTTTTGTTTCCATGAGCTTTTACTGGGCAAACTTGCTGTGCGTCATGAGCGCAAGGTTTCAAGGAGATTAATATCCATTTCCAGAAACATGGCAATTTGTTACGATTTGCGATTCATAAAGGTAGCTATTTACACCATCTAAAAATGTTGAATAGGGCATCTATTATTTAACCTGTCTAATTTTTTTAAAGGGCTATAAAGAAGTTCATTTATTCAGTAAGATAGTTGCTTTTCATGACACTTTAATATCTGTTTCCAAATTATATCTTCAGCTCTGTAGCAACACTTAAATCTACTTTGGAGTTGGAAGCTATTGCATGTTAGCAATGGCATACGATGCAATTTTAAGCCGTTCATGTGTATTTAAAATAAGATTGATTTACACTAGTTTCTTTTCCAGGGAACTACAACTTAAACTAATTCTTAATGATCCAAACACATTTAAAACTGGTTCATAAAATCCTCACTCAAAACCACAAAACTCGGAAATCTTTCAAAGCCAGTTTACTCCAGCATTACTGTCATGGCTGAAAAAGCCCAGCTTCCTGGCAGCTGTTTGATCGGCTGTTTTTTTTCCCTTGATATTGCCTGTTCTTGGCTCACAAAATACGATATAAAAATAAATTCCTGCAATATATCCTTTGGTGCAAATCAGCTGGAGATACAATCGGGAAGGTAGATTCCTCAGAGAATAGGTGTGGGTTTTTAACAGAAAGCTTGCAACTAAGAGCAAACACCCAAACTTGCCTATATGCACCTATGTTCCACACACTTATTTGGGGTGTGTAATAGTGCCTGGTCTCAAATTGGTCTCTGGCTGGCTTTAGCTGTATGGGCCCAGCTGAGGAAACAGTCCTGAACTCATCAGGAGAGTAAATTTTTCTTTCTTT
>VZTE01000778.1:396923-453600 GCA_013397775.1 Eulacestoma nigropectus | reverse complement strand
TCCTTTTTCTTTTTTTTTTCTTTTTTTTTCTTTTTTTTTTTTTTAAAGGAATGTACCCTTGGCAGCTACTCCCATCTCATGATGGGGTTTATATTTGGCTGGACGTCATATCTATTCCCTGGTTTCTTCCAGTTAGGAAGAGAGCTGTTTCAGCTGCAGCGAAGCCTCTATTTCTTTTGGACTGGGAATGAGAAAGGAAGACAATGAAAAGCCAGTTAATCAGGCAAAAGATGATCTAAGCTTTTCTCCTGCGCTGGCTGGTGGGCGATTACTATTTCGGGTTCCAGATTTGGAGAGGATATTGTAAAGGTTTGAACACAGGAGGGATGCTCAGCACAATGGATAACACTTTGGGAGTACCACTTTCCTGGGAACTCTACAGTTCCTTCCTTGTGACCTGCAGGCAGGGCTGAATCTGTGCTGTGTTGTGACCAGTGTTTTACAGATCCATGGTGTGATGGAAATGTGGCCAAATGTCCTATTAGATCCCATTGTCAAGGCAAAGGAAGACATGAGTTGCTGTTGTCTGATTAACAGCACAGTAAATTGAATCTGTTACGTCTAAACAAAATTTGCTTTGGTCCCCACTTTTGAGCATACCTTTATTATTTTTAATGGATTGAAGCTGACAGGAGATTTGTGTAAGAAGATTTTGCAGAATTCTAATGAGAATGAGTTCTTTGTCAGCCTGTGATGAAATCCTGAATCATTCACAGAATATAAGATGGTGTTAGTGTTATCCAGGATTATTTACAGAATATTTATAAATGGCTAAATGGGTCTCTGTTGTGTGTTGGAGACATTTGTGGGCTCTGGAAGCCCTGAGGCAGCACACACCCCTCTAACTGCAAAGGGAGTGTAGCGAGTGTCAGTAATTCAGCAGGAGCTGGGGAGGGCTGTGTGGGCATGGAGGCTGCACACTGTGCTGGGAAGGGCAGAGGTAAAGAAATCACAGAATCACAGAATATTCTGAGTTGGAAGGGACCCGCCAGGATCACTGAGTCCAACTCTCAGCCCTTCACAGGACAGCCCCAAGGATCTTACTATGTGCCTAAGAGCATTGTCCAAACGTTTCTTGAACTCTGTCAGGCTTGGTGCTGACAACTTCAAGCCATTCGCTGGGGCCCTGCCACTGGTCAGCACAGAGATCAGTGTGTGACCCTCCTCTTCCCCTCACGAGAGGAAGTTGTAGACTGCAATGAAGTCTCCCGTCAGTCTCCTCCAGCTGTACAGACCAAGTGCCCTCGGCTTCTCCTCAATACGACTTCCCTTCAAGGCCTTCCACCATCCTTGGGGCCCTCCTTTGGATGCTTTCTAATAGCTTAATGTCTTTTTTATATTGTGACTGCGCACACACAGCACTCAAGGTGAGGCTGCACCAGTGCAGAACAAAGTGGGACAATCACCTCGCTTGACCAGCTGGTGATGCTGTGCCTGGAACATGGTTGGTACAGGGCACACTGTTGACTGATACTCAACTTGCTGTCGACCAGGACTCCCAGGTCCCTTTCCACGGCCAGGTGAGAGCTGTATAAACCCAAAAGGAGAAAGCAGAAACCCTCAAGGTCCTCTTAAAGTTGCTGCCTCCCACGCAGCCCCACACACCTGCTGCAGTGGTGTCATGGCTGTCAGGAAGCCAGCAGCGGGTCAGCACCTCAGCCAACCCCTGCCTTGGGTGCTGGACACTGAGCAGCCCATCAGTGTTTCCGCAGGGGAAAGGTGGTGGCGGCGGCTTCGGCGGCCTCAGCGGCCCCAGCGGCAGCAGCACAGTGTCGTGCAGCTCCAGGGTTGTTGAGGTATTTGGTGGCCATTCCTGAGCACACCTGCTTCTCCCCTAGCAATTGCAGGTGCGCAGTAACTATGTGGTTGGCTCTTGTCTGAGGGGGTAATTGCAATATCCTGTGTGTAGCCATGAGCAAATATAAACTTCTGCAAAGACAAGAAATACTACATGAGGTATTTAATCCTTATTACACATGTAGCCTGTTTTCAGTACCTTTCTCAAGTCCTTTTCTGCTCTCTGGGAGCATATGGGCACTGCTAAGATCATATATTAAGGAGGAAGCAGAGTTTTCTAGCTGCCTCAGTAGTAGGCTTCAATTTCTGGGGTTCCTAGATTTGTGTAAAATTTATCTTATCAGTGTCTCATGTTTTGATGACTGTTTAGTAATAACGGTCACCCACACAGTGTGCTGGGACACCATGCTGTGTGGTAATGAGCACGCCTGGAGTTCTGTGAAGGCCTCAATTAATCATCATAGTGCCAATTAAAAAGGCCATTAGAGATACTGTCTGTAGCCATCAATCCTGCATAGCTGTTCTTTCTCCAAGAGGTGCATCTGTAATGCACTCAGATATGCACACATATGCAGACTCCTTTTTCCAGGTCAATATGACCTGGCAGAGCGATTGGGCAAAATATATTGGGAGTGCTAATGAATTTATACTCTGTCTTACATCATAACTGCAGTTAGATCCCAAATTTATTTTGATCTGCTAAATCTTAAATCAGATTGTGTGTCTCCAAGTATGATCCGGGTCTTCATGTGGCACAGTTAACACTCAAGCTCGCTTTGGAGTTGCACTGCAGTATTATCAAGGTACGATTTTTAAAGCCTACATACATTAAATCCTTTTAGAACAGTGACTTTGTTATCCCACAGTTCATTCTTGTTGTTATTGATGCTGTTGTTGCTGTTTTAATTAGGAAGCAGAGCTCACGCTTTGAGCAAGGGTCTAAAAATTCTTAAGGGGCTATGGTTTTGGTTTTTTCTTGTAAAACGTCTGCCTAAGTTGTTCAAAGTTATAGTTAGGCTCTGGAAATCCCTGTTTTCTCATGCTCAGCAGAGGTGAGCTGTGCTCTGCAGGAAGAATGGAACTGGAGGGGACAGATCTGTAATAAGTGCACCTTTATCAAGAATCTGGAACTGAACTCAGGATTTTTCTCTGCTGTTAGCAAATACTTTATGAAGCAAGTAGCAGATATGTATGCTATTGCCCTGTTATCACAGAAGATAATCTGCTACCTCTGTCTTTTACTTCAATTGTTTAGGTACCAGATTTTTGATAAGTGGATCTTGTAATGGATAATATGGATGTCAGCATCAATGTGCTGCTTCGTAGTGGGATATCAGGTTGGCTTTTTAGCTGACAGAAACAAAGCAAGAATCCAAACGACCAGTTTCCATCAGAAAATAGTAATCCAAGCAAACCAATTCCAACTTTTTGCAGTTTCCAAATCCCAGAAATTACGTACAGAAGCTATGCATTAAAAGAAGCTCAGAGAGTTACAAATACTTGCAGAGTTTTGCTTAAGTCTTTGCCTTTGTATATGATTGTCATCATTCAGTTTTTGATAATGTGATCAGGGAGCTCAAAAGATTTTTTGATTGCAGAAGAGGATATGGCTCTAGGAATCAGGCTTGTGGCTCCAGGAATCAGGCTTGTGTGGTGAAGGAGCTGTGTCTGGTTTATTTGCTGAAACCATGAGGTGGGAGTTGTGTGAAAGAGAAGAGATAAACCTGTTATCGGTTCATTGCATGGCTACCGTCCTCTCCTAGGTGGAGGACCTGGCATCATTACCTCGGGCAGACAGCACCAGCTGACATCCCCATTCCTGGAAAGAAGAGCCAGAGGCCAGGGCAACCACGGTTCCTGCAGCTGCCACTGAAATCAGCGGGGAGATGCTCTGAGCCCAATAAAATGCTAACAAGTGCTGAATACCCGTAGTGGGTGGACCTGCCGGCTTTTCACACGGGCATGCAGGAATCTTGGAGTCAATTGACCTTCGTCTTGCTGTGCCCCTCTATCCCAGCTTTTATCTAGGAAATGATAAAATGCTTTTGTCAGAAGGGAGTGGGAGTTTGCAAACAGTAAATAGCTTTGTTGTAAGTAGTCACGTTAGCATGCTGATCACCAGGAAAACTTGATGATATTAAGCATTTTGCATTCAGATCGAAATCCAGAAGGATGTTACAGGGCAGCCAGAGATCACAGTAAGGCCAATTATTAACTAATTTCTTTTCATTCAGTGAGACCCTGTGTTTGTCATTTGTAGTGGGGCAGAAGAAAGATGCAGCTTCTTAACAAATGTTGGAAGCTTAAAAGGGTGACATTTTAAATTAGCATATTTGTAATAATAAAGGAGCATAAAGCTTGTATCTGTTAAAAGGAAATTTTAAAATGAAACCTCTTTCCTACCCTTTAACTGAGAATCTTACGATTATGTTAAATCCCAAAATGTGGGTTCATTATTCATTTCCTTTTTACCAGAATGTAAAATAACAGGAGCTTGAGGTTTTAGTGTATTAAAAAAGAAGTAATCCT
The DNA here is from genome assembly GCA_013397775.1 of Eulacestoma nigropectus. Classification (NCBI taxonomy): domain Eukaryota; kingdom Metazoa; phylum Chordata; class Aves; order Passeriformes; genus Eulacestoma; species Eulacestoma nigropectus. The sequence goes on along the minus strand of VZTE01000778.1, from coordinate 449,274 downwards.
TTTTCATTATAACTTCTGGTAGTGTTTTAATTAAAGGTATTAGGAGAACCGTCATGGGTAACACATTTTTAAATTCTTGTACATTGTGCTGAAGAATAGGCAAGAGGATTATGTGCATAACTTGTTCACTCACAGTGAAGTAGACCAGATTTTGTTATTCTTTGCTGCTTATCACCTGCAACTTGATCATGTATATTTACATGGCAAAGAGGAAGAATAGGAGTGTCTTTGTGTGTGAGCTCTTTGCAGTTAATAACAAATCGAGACTGTTTTTGGCAAAGTTCAGTGTTGTTTTTTCATACTGAAAGAAACTGAAACTACCAAAAGATTTGATAAACACTTAAAGATAAGACCAAGAAAAGTATTTACTTGGCTTTGTGGCTTTATTTTCTTCCTCATTTCACCCCATCATCTTTCCTTGTATTCCTCGCAAGTATGCCCTCAAAGCTTGTTTCAGCCTGTATAAACAAAGGTTTTTGGTGATTCATTCCGATGGCCCTTGCTGTTCTGTTGGAATCATATGGTGTTACCTGCCTGGCATCCTGGGATCGCTCTGCACTTCCCTAGTGACGCGGTGCTACCTTTCTGCATATTTCAACAACTTAAGAGAGTAATCCAACAGAATTCTTTGCAAGCTTCCTCTGATCTGGTGATCAGCATTTTATGCCAGTGTTTTCCTTTTTTTCTGGAGAGTTTCCATGATGTCACTACCCTGTAAAACTGTGTCTGAAGTACTTTACGGGAATGACGATGAGTAGTACAGAGTGATGTATGAAAATTGCACTGGTTGCTGTTTGGAGTGAAAAGTTTGGGGTTTTAACCTCCAGCATTCTGAATGAGAAGAGGATGGAGGAAGCAATTGGGGTTGTCCCCAGAAATTTTACTGTAATATTTCTTGGTATAGATTTTGAAAAGCTTAAACTGTAAGCTCCTAGTAGGATATTTTAAAAGTAGAATGGTTTTTCCACCAACTCCTGGGCATCTATGTAAGCCAGGAGTGTCACCACTTTAACAGCTGCCAGTGCAGCTGACCTGGGTTTGAATGGAAAGATCTTGTTGATTGACGTTTAAACAAAATGATAATTTGTTTACGTGCCATGTGGTCCCGGTGTACTTGCCTAGATGACCAGATGCCTTGAAAAGCTGAAGTTTTTGACTGTTAAAAGGAATTTGTGCAATTTTTCTGTTTGTTCTTCGTACTATTGTTTTCTTCCAGCAGATCTGATTTACTTTTTAGGTGGAGTAAGATCTTTAAGTAGATCTTTTTACTTTCATATTCAGCTAAAAAAGTTAAACTTGTGCCTGTATTCAGCTGCAGTTACTATCTGTAAACACATAAACTCAGTTATTAGGTGAGGCAGGGTTATTTTTCAAGGTGAAAAGTATACTGGCTTCTCTGCTTGGGTGAGAGGACGGGTTGTATGGTTTCATTACTGTTATACTCTTTTTGAACAGTTAGTAAATAATCTGAGTTAACTTTTTCCTGTTTACTTTTTGAGTCATTTAGCTGACTGCTGATTGACCAGCCATGCTGAAAGCTGGTGGGAAAATCTGTTCAGATGGCCCTATTTTTTCTTTTACTACTTTTTTTCCTTTTTCCTGTTTTTTCTTCTTCTTAGGATCTCACCTAATTACAAGGTAGGTAGGGTGGCTGTGGCCTAATTGTTTTTACCCAGATAATTAACATCCGTTCAGAAATGTGGGTCTTTCTTGCATTTTTTCCCCAGATGAATGGTTCTCAAATTTAGTTACAATAATACAATAAATGCAAATTTATATTGCAATGAACATAGCAAAGGGAGCATAAAATAAATACATACTTATTCCCATCTGTGCTTTGTACAAGTGCTGATATACTCCTATAGAAAATTAGGTCCAAGTGTTTCATCGAACACGAAATTTTGTCTTTCCTTATTACTCAAAAGCAAACTATTTATCTTGCAAGTATTTGAAGATTCATAGAGTCCATGTGAAGAAATTTCTGCCCATTAATGCACATTATTAATGAATGCCTTTGGTTCATTTGGGAGTTTCATATGTAGGAAACAACCTTAATAGACTGGTGTGTGAAAATTTGTCTAAAGTGCCTGCAACAGTATTTACTTAAGTGCAGATGTCTCGTGGAGATTTGGCAATGCCAGCACTTCAGCAGAGTGCCCAAGGTGAAATTTTATAAATTATACATCAGGTGTTTCAACTGGTTGTAACATTAACTAACTACATCAGACATAATAGAAATAAATAAATTGTAAAAAGTAAATAATAGAATTGTTTGAGAAGTAACTAAGGTAAGTAGTTTTTATAATTAGTTTTTGTTGAGGTGGTATGAGATGCTAAATCTGAAAGAGTATAGAATTGTGTAGTGTGTCAGCTAACATGTCACTGGGTGAGCTGTGTCATTCTGCTGCCCCATCTAATCATGCCAAGAACAGAATAAATTTTGAATAGCAGACTATTTTTTTTCAAAATACCCTCAGTTAAATGTTTTCTGCCTTTCTACTTGAGAATGTGTATATGCAAACAGAGACACACTGTTTCTCGGACATCTCAGAAGATAAAACTAGAGTCCCTGTAATTTTTGATTTCATGGCCATTGTGGTGTCTCTCAGTTATTAGCAGTTTGACACTCATTGAGACCAGCTTTTGCAGCACTTTAGGCCATTGTGTGAACTGAAACTCTTGGCTTGACAACAGATTTCAGAGAAGTCCAGCAAACTGTGGCAACGGGTTTAAAATCCCAGATAAGATAAAGAAACAACTCCTGAGGCGTCAAGTGTCTCTCTACAGTGAATTTGAGGGCACTTTTCGTTTCCTTGTCAATGAAATGAAAATGAGACTGTTTACCTGAGAAAGTGGGAGAAAGCAGCCACACCATGTAATAGCATTTTGCAGGAGAGGTAGCGTCTTCTCCCACAGGAAGCAGGAGAGCAAGCTGGGGTCTGTCACCTTCCTCCCCTCCACAGCTGCACATTAAACTTAGGCTGCTGCGGGTAGAGGGCCAGGCATTGGGTAAGTGGGGATAACAAATAGCTCTTACGGGGTTTATTCCCATTATCCCTTCTGCAAAACCAAGGGAAGCCTCTGATAATTCACTGCTGGTGAAAATGATACATCCAGTTTTTACCACCTCGTGCATTTTCTTTTGATATGTTGGGCAAAGGGAAGAAGCGTGAACTTGAAGTAGGGACAGAAGAGGGGAGGAATAAAAGGAAGAGCAAGTCCTAAAGAGCGAGTCATACAATGCCAGCCCCTAAAGCTAGAAAAACACTGTTCAAAATTGCTGAGTATGAAGCAAACATCACCTGGATCAGCCTCCCAGCATGACAGTGATAAACATGTGACCAATAATTCAACCCGACAGAGGAGCCATTCAGGAATACAAATATCACAAATGCTCTGTTCTGCTTATGCACCAGAAATGCAATGTGTGAGCTGGGACTTCCCTGACAGTGTGCTGTCTCTCCTGGCCTCTCCTTTGATGAGCGTCTTCCTTTGGAAAGCGCAGCCTTTCTGATCCCATTAGAGGAGAGAGGCTCTGTCTCTGTGGTCCTTTTTGCAACCTGTGCGCTTTGTGCAAGCCATGGGATTTGTTGAGAGATGTATTGGGACCTAACATGTCACAGGCAGGCTTGTTACAGATGAAACCCTGTTGACAGAAAGGATTAGCTGCAACCGAGAGAGAAAAACAAGAAGTCATATTTTTTGAGGACGATCATGGTACAAAATTTTGATTATTTATTGGGCAAGAAGATAGTCAGGGCTTTGTGTTATTAGAAATTCTGTACCCTAGGAAACTGGCAGCAATTTCAGCCTGGTGCTGCCAAACTGTACTCCAGAACCTGAGGTTTCGTATGAAAGAGGGGGAAAAAAGCAAAACAAACAGAAAACCCTCTATACCCTGCAGCTGCAGAGAAAATACTCAGAAATTCACTATGACCAGGGTTATGTTCTTGTCTTGAGTCAGCAATCAGCTTGAAGCAATACCATTGAGAAGAGCGAACTGTGCTGGTCATTTCAATGCATGTGAGGTATGAAGCCTGACATGTTTACACAGCAGCTAGCTCATTTCAGTGCTCTTTTTGTGAAAATCTCGATGTCATGCATGCTGATTGAGAACATATTTTCTTAGGACACAAGAAGAGAACCAGAAGGAAGGTCTATTATTTGCCACGTAAATAAGAATTAATGTTAAGCATAACTTCCGCTCTTCTTCTCTCCCCACCCCACACCCCCAAAGAAAAGAGAAGGGGAAAAAAAAGCAAGCAACTTTTCAAATTGTGGAGAAACGGATAAACAAGGGATATTTTCTTTGCCCACCGGAAGAAGCTTTAGTCATATCCGGACTCTTGAAAAAAATCAAAACAAAACCCCCTTCTTCCTACTAACCCCTACATTCTCTGTAGTACCATATGCCCCAACTTGCAATTATCCAGCTTTTCGTACATTCCACTTCTGCTCTGACAGCTATACAATGTACAACAATTGCACAGAGTCAGAAGGCAAATCTGGGAGGCACCAAGAATAAAGAATTCAGTGCCAGTTTAAAACAAACGTAGTGAATATGGAAGTAAATAACACAAGTAAAACTGGATACTAATGGTGTTTTTTCATTTCTGTATGTCTGTCTAAACGTCCAGTCTCCAATTTATGTAAAACAGTACTGTGAATTTCCCTTTTTGCATCAGCTTTGCTGAATTTACGTTTAGAGGCTGCAAAATGCGGGGGATATTGAACCTCGTGCTCATGATCACCCCAAGGAACCTGTTAATCAGTGGAACTATTGAATGGTTATATGGCTCACATCATGTTTGAGCATTGGAGCTCAACATGAGAAAAGCACTGTAATTGCAAACAATTAGTACCAGGTAAGACTCACAAGATTTACTTGAGTCCCCTCATGCCAGCTTCATGTTCAAAATGTATCTGAAATTTCTGAACCATATAAGAGCCTGGGAGGTAATACTCTGTCATTGTATAAGGCAGAAGACTTGTGTATGAAAGGGCAAGGGGATTGTGAAATAATTGCTGGCTCTGCATTTAATTTGAGTCAATGAAAATGCCAGAATGATTGAAGTGTTTATGCTGAAGATCAAGGAGTTGTATTGGAATAGGGTAATCAAAACCAGGGACATCTTTAAATTTTTTAATATTTCTCAGGGAGGAGATAATGGAGGACTCTCAGAGTATAGTGAGGGGAGCGTTGGAAGGAAAGTCAGGATCAGAGGTCACACCTGTGTGAAGTGATGGTTTGAAAATGACAAGTAAAAATAGAAATATGCTTCACTTGACAGTGATGAATGGGTTCCTTGACCTGAGGAGGAAGACTAGAGGTGGCTTTGCACTGTGGAGATGGTAATTTGATAGTGGCAATTATAGGTGAAAAAGTTAGCCGGTAAAAATATGGTGGGAAAAATGCCTGGTCTTAATTAGGTATGGTACTCATGCCCCTGGGTGTCGATTGCCAGGGTAGCTGTGCTTTTCTCCAGCCTGGGATACTTTCAGTTTGCCATTTTTCATGCTTTCAGTGTGATTCTCCCATCCCTATTTTCATTCCACCTATTCCAAGTATGCCTTTTACTTCGTGTTTGTCTATGCTTTGCTCACCTTCAGCACAGGAATATTCTGCATCACTCACCTGTATTCTTCTTCTAACAACACAAAGCTTCATAAAGTTGGTGAACTGCTGGGCCTGGCCCAGAGTCAATATTGCTAAACCTGGGACTGTACATGTAGTTTCCACGATGTGGGAGGTGGGATCAGTCATATCTTGTTCACATATCTCTCATATCTCAAGGGCAGGAAAACATTTGCCAGTGGCCTATAACTGTGCCTTTCTGCAAGCAATAAATGCCAAGAATCTTGTCAGCTTTTTACATACTGAGACAAAAATATTTTGTAGGCTACTGGTGGCCTCAGTTAGAACATGAAGCATGGATTTTGAGGTTAGTAGAGGTTTGCTTGCTTAAAAGCGGTTCTGATCAAGATGAATTATGAAAACGGCAATAAATCCTACATTTTAAAAGGTAATAAACTGACTGTTAATGATTAAGGCAGAGCTCCAGGCAAACATGAGCAGCAGACTGAGCCACCTACCTTTATGTACCTTCCTCCTCCATAGCACTCAGCACAAGAAGCTGAAGCGTCCTGAACCCTAGAAGGTCTTCCTAGAGGCCTAAAGAGTCAAAAGTGCTCCAGACACTACGTTCATGGGTTTTGTTCCTTTGTGTGTAGGTTTCCTTCTATCTGACCATGTAAGTCCCTTACGTACATGTGACATTGATCCACTTCTCAGCTAAAAGTACTGAGTACGTTTCAGATTAGTATGGTGCAATTAATCGTGTGTTTGGGCACCACAAGTTTTATTTTGTTGTGAAATAAGGTGGATGGAAAATTGGAAATAAAAAATAGTGAAGTGCCATGTTTAGCACACTTCTTTTCTTCTACAGTTCTTTGTAAAAATGTACCAAAGGTTTCTTCTAAAGAGTTGAGTTTAAAATTAATAATCTTTCCTACGTCAGATCAGGGTTTGATTGCTTGCCCACCCAGTCAGGAGATACCAGCTGCTTGCCAAGTTCCAGTCGGTATGCTCTCATAACACCAGTTTGGAGACTCTCAACTCCGGTGACCCGTTTGGGGAGCACTCATATCCGTAGTTCTCCCTCGTTCTGCTGCCCTGGACGTGAAGTCTGATTAGTGTTTAGACATTGCTTTGAGATAATGATAATGGGCCTTTTAATTAGCATCAATATTTCTAGTCTTTTGGGAAATAATAATGTGCTTCTTTTTTACTCCTTGACTGTTGACAGATGGCCACTTATTAAACATCATTAAATTCTGATATCAATCATTTTTGTGCTTTATAAAATATGCTCATCGTTTAAAGGAAATGATAAATACAGGAGGAAGATTTTCCACATGGATTGTGTAGACTTTGATGCAGTGCTGCAGCAGCAATTGGTGGAGGGAGGCCTTGTTTTTTAGGACATTATAAGTATAATCTCCGAGGCCTTGTTAACCCTCTTTCAGTGTATATGTGTATGTTAGAAGCAGCTCTTGTATGGAAGTAGCCCAAACGCTTTTGAGACAAAGCCACTATTGGAACGTTTAAAAACATGAACTTTTCAGAAGCCTGTGCTTATATGCAGAAAACATTTCATGCATTTACCCAGGAATTCATATTGTATATGGTTTTGTGAATGCCATGAAAAAGTGAAGATGGATTCCTGTACGTCTGTTATTTGCAGGAAGGCTTTATTTGAGTTGATGCATTCTTGGCAAGAGCCTCCAATTCATTACTTGTGAAACTTTGTTTAACGGGTACAATTACGATCTGCATTGTGCCCTTGCTCATCTTAATAGCAGTATTAATTTGCAGGAAGGGACAAAAATCATCTTGTGGAGTTATCAAGCCGTGTTTAGGCTTTCTGAATGCTAATTAATTCAGAGCTCAAATGCTGTACCTGCTGTTTAAAAGGCTGGCAGCTTGTATTCATCACCTGAGTGACAGCTGTTCCTTGCCTTTTTCACTCTTAGAAAAAAAGTGGGGAACATTAACTCCTTCCATGCTAATGACTGCCATATTGAAGTAACAATTATGTTCAACATTTAAATGTTAATTTGGTTTTTCTTTACCAGATTTGCTGATTTTGACAGCATATTAGAGAAAGGATTGGTGACTGTATGTTGTTAAGAGAAATTACTAAATATTTATCCAAATCACTGCTATTTTCTCTAGGCAGGGCAAAAAACTCCCGAACAGTCTCAGTGACATTTGATGCCAAAACCAGATCCTCCATGTAAGCTAAAAGAGAAAGAATTAAAATATTGCTAAGTCAGATTTAAACATTTATAGTGAGTGTGGAATCTGAAGAATTTTTTTCCTGAAATCAAATCCCTTTTTTAAATATTTACTGTCAAGAAAATATTTACTAGTTGCAATTAAATTAAATGTTCACTTTTCACAGAATATAGTGAGGTATAGTTTTATATTTTATATGTTATATTCAAATCTCATGGAGTTGCTATTTGTTAAACGGAACTCCCCTGCACTAGGAAGAGTGGTAGTTTTTGGTAGTAAAGAAAGGGGCTTAAAGGCATGCAGGTGATTTAATTTAATTGAGTCTGAGAAAAAGTATCAGCTGGTACAATGCAGATGTTCATATGCAGATGTGAGAGGATTACACAGTTTGCCTGAGTGACTGAGGAAGCGGGATAGTAATATTAGATTAAGTTCCTTCTTTTTCACCGAGGAACAGATAACTAAAATATATATGTTAGCTCCATTCCTCCATTCCCTCCTGCCCCAAATCAAAACACTTAAATTAAGTATTTAATTTTCTTTTTGGAGGAAACATGAGACAAATCAGCAGTTGTTTCATGTAAAAGGGTATTGCTGAGCTACTGACACCAAACAAAATTCCGCAAAATCTTCCAGTTAGTATTTTGGGGTAAATCCAAAGTTTTTTCTTTTCTTACATTAAAGACCTACAAAGTCTGGTATGTGTTTTGCTACATAAATATTTCAGACATATGAGTGTGCAGTAGACATGTCATAATAATATAAAATTTTAATTCACATTTTGGAGGCCCTGTATCTTTAGGGAAACTCAGGGTGGACGTGGCTAATACCTCAGGGCTTTGATTCTGCTCACATTGGGTTTTACGCATTCTGACTCAGTAAATCTCATTAAGCGCAAGCTTAATTCACTGTTCATTCTGTTGACTTCAACAGCAAATTAAGCACATGCTTAAATGTTGTTCAGAGTCTTAGGGAAAGGTGATTAAACTAAATAACAAAGCTTTGCTATTAAAATATTTTAACTCATTAAAATCCAGTGGATTTGCTGATACTGATTCACTGAAAACTCAGCAAGTTAAACAATTGCCTTATAACTTGCTGGCTGTCTTGTGCAGCTTGGAGCACCAACGTCAGGATATTAAATGGGTATTGCTGTGACAATACCTTTCCTTTCACTTGTGACCTGCTGTTGTATCCTTACAAATAATTAGTGATTATAATGAGTGATTGAAAATATCAGTGGTAATAAAAAGGTTTCCAAGTTTGTTTACAAAGTGTTCCTGAAAATGAAAATAATTTTAAAGAAATTGTTGTCTTTTTCCAAGTTACAAAAATATCTTTTGTTATTACTCATTAACTTCAAAAGATGGTTTTTTGCTTCCATGCATAGGTATGATTTTTGAAGCTTTAGCAGTATTGACTTAGTGCTGTTTATGTGTGGACAATTTCTCTGTTAATTTATGGTAGAGTTTGATACAGAGTGATCGTGCTTTAGCAAGACTGAGATATAGTCTTTGAATTAGTGTGCAAGATGCTCTAATGAGTCCAGCACGGATTAAGAAAATGCACTGCAGTAGTTCTGTTTTTAATATGTTATTCATTAAAAACTTCCTCAACTTCTTAGAATTTTGTGAAATAATTTCTGTAGGGGAGATGTGTTTCTAAAATAACACCTTTATGATTCAGAAAGCAGAAGATTCCTTAATTGTTTGGGGCTGGGGGCATGTGAGCAGCAGGAGCTTGGAGGTCAGAGGGAAGGGCTAGGTGTTTTTTCTTTTTATTTAGTTTACCATAGAGGAAATAATCAGATCAAGACTGAAATATTTTGGGAGGCTGAACATAGCATTGTTAACTTTCCCAAGTTCTTCCCCTGAAACAGTTCCTGTGTGTGCAAAATCATGAGCTCATAGAGATCCTGGAATGAGTTATTTGGGGTCTGTAGTCTGTCTGCAGCTTTTTGAAATAAATCTAAGTGATAAAGCTGCATAATTGTTGTTACCATGATGTTAAAATCTTGGGATGATTCAGTCTCAGCGTGCGCACTGAGTCAGACCAAGAAACCATTGAGTCTGCTGATTCGTGTTTGCCTCTTGACCTTTTGGCAAAGATCAAGTGCAGCATATGTTTTTATCAGTTTAATATCTGTTATGTCCTCAACTGGAGGATTTTCTATTAAATGAGTTTGGGGACTGGGAAATGTACTAGGAGCTTACACCATCGTCTCCATGTGTGAAGCCTGCTTTTGCTGTGTTTCTAGAATGGTGTGAAAAGAAAAAAGAAAAAAAAAGCAGCAAGTCCCTTAATGATCATAAAAGAGTGCAAAGGGAAGAACAGGAACAGAGCAAACATAGATTATGCCTCTCCATAGTGTTCTCTTAATCCTCACCAATTTTCAGCTCAGGGAGTTCCTGAGCCTCCATAAAACCCCTGTAAAAATAAAATAAAATTTAAAAAAATACAATAAAATAAAATAACACTTCTGATTTCATTTTAATCTTGTTTTCACTGCCTTCTCAATCTGTATTAATATCTATTTTGTAATGTCTGGTATTGTAAGATCAGATTATCATCCTCAGGACTGGGCATTACCTTGTACCTGCTGGGTACAGTGAGCCTACACTCTGTCTCATCCTTGCTGAAGAGCCAGTTCTTGCATCACTGGTGCTGTTTATTTTCACTCTTACAAGTGGTGTTTTTCTGAAAAATGAGATAAATAGCAATCAGAAATAACTGCAGAGTCCAACAGATAGGAAACACTCTGCATGATGGTGAAATGGAACATTCAGGATTTGATTTGGTTTGAGTAAAGACCACTGGAAAGAAATAGATGTGATTGGTATCTTTGAGGAAAAACTATTTTTTAAACACAAGTGTTTAAAATATATAAATAGGCCAAAAACTATGGAGAGCTGGTGTTCACTTGAATGTTTTTAACTGATTAAATACCAGCTCAGTCCATTTTGTAAACTGGAGGTCCAGAACTGTTCATAAATGCTGCAGTCAGTGAGGGGCTGACAGGAGCTGGTTTTATTTGGCCTGTGTCAGAGTCACCACTGAGGTCCATGTAATGCAGCAGGTGATGACAAGCATGGCTCATGACATCTTTTGAAACAGAACCAGGCCGCTAAAGGCCACGTTGATATGACAGGGTGAAAACTGGGTGTTCTATTAGAAGCAAAATTAATACAGTTCAGATAGAGAGTGATCAAAATCATTTTTATATGACATAAGAATTTGACCCTTCAAGGATGTTTTATTAAGTACATGAGGTAATACAGAATGGAGGAACCCATGTCATTGTAAATTAGTGTCCTTGAGTTAAGTCTCATTACCAAGACACCTTCACTTTTTTAGTTATTTGACCTGCCATGGTTAATAAAAAGGAAGTTAATTGGGTGTGACATTTTTGGTGGTAGCTTGCTGCACTACCAACTTAATTGCAGTAAAATAAAATAATAGTTTCCAAAAAACCCCTAAACTTCACATTCCTTGCATTTTGACTCACTGGGTGATTTACTAGTCATTATTTATAGCCTCGGTATTTCAATTAGGGCACATTAAATAAAGCTTATGTGGGGGATGTGGAAATAAGTGTTTGTTGAACGTAATTATTTTAATGTTACTATTTAGTGGAAAATACTGTATTTTGATTCTTTGATATTTCTGCTTAGATCAAAACCCTGAAATCTACAAGATAGAAATCCACTGCAGCAAAATGCCATCTTATTACTATGCATGCTATGATGCTCACAGGTTATTGTCAATATACAGTGTCTACGGGCGAGGAGGCTTGTGTTTGTCATGGGAACAAAATGATTGCTCCTTGTTTTTCTAGACTGCTGAGTTCTTTAAATGGAAAGCATTTTGATCCTGGAGTAAATATTGATTCTCTCTTTTCTTTCTCTGAGAAAATTAATTTAGTGTGTATTATATGCACCCAGGTGAGGTAAGACCAGCTCAGGACCCCACAGGCTACTTAAACCTGTGACACAGACCAGCATTCAAGTAGTGGCTTCATTACCCCTAGGTCAGCGCATACATACTGGTTCTTTTGGAGAGTGTCTTCTGCAGCAGAGCAGAGAAGGATTCGTGTGCCACTTGCCTCTAGCAATAGGACCGCAGATTTCTCATTTTCAGCCAAAAAGTAGTGGCATCAATTTGCCTTTTTTCTCACCCCCTTCTGAGTGGTTCTGTGCCTTAAACCCAGGTGGTCAGGGTGAGGCTACGGGTACTAATGCACTGTGCCTTCCAGAGACAGCCTTTGGAGAAACAGAGATCTGCATTTTGCTGTGCAGATTTTTAACATGCAGAAATCCTTTTCACAGTGCACTGGGACAAAAGTAGAGTGGTTGGCAATAGCCAAGTCTTCCCTTTATAAATAGACTGAAAACATGGAAAAGGGAGTGCAGAGTGTTGAGATAATTCATTTATGAAACTGAGCATCCACTGCTGTTGCCACTCCTCAGCTGACTGGGGGCCTCCTGGGAGAGGAGCTCATTGGCACGTCCTTAATGCACAAACTGAAAGAATTGGCAAGAGCAACAGAAAAAGTTGGACAGATTTCCTTAAAGAATTGTGCACTGCCACCTCCTCCTTTTGAAGAACTGCACACTTCCACCTCCTCATTTTTGCAGCTCTCTTAAGAGGAAATGGAGAAATAGCTGAGTCTTTGCAAATGACCACAGTATGTCTGCTGCTCTCTCAGTGTTTGATATCAGTCCCTGTCTGTGTGCATCCCTATCGGATTCAAAGCAAAAGCTCAAATTACTGTGGAAACTGTGTCATGCAAGTGCAAAATTTCTGCTGCCCCAACTTAAAACTTAACTTTCATTAGTAAATTAACAGTTAGACCAGATTGATTGGTTCCCTTCAGAGAGTGATACTATTGGGATCATGATTTCACCATTACAAAAGCAACAATTAGCATTCTAAGAAATTAGTTCTAGTGGAATTTATTGCAACATGATTAGTTTTGTTATTTGTAAAGTCTGTGTAAGCTTCTGACATTTTGAATCACTGAATATCATTGTGAAACTGTGTTTTCATGTTTATGTGCTGTACACTGGTTTTTGTATTATATAATCAGCCATTTCCTTAGTGAAATGTTTTGAAAGAATGAAGAAAAATGGAGAAGGAGAAGGAAATTTTAGGGACATCTCTAGCACTATACTGACTGTACATCTGAGACACTGTGTTATCATGCCTTTCTTCCAGAGCCAGCACTCTTGAATTAATGTTGAATTAATATTTAATTTCTTTTTTTTTTGACTCCTGATATTATTTTTTAAAAACTTCCACCACAAATAGAAAGAAATTACAAAAAGGGTTAACATATAACTTGCTTCTTATGTGCCTTAGAAGGCACAATTGTACTACTGACTTTCTGAAAACAGTTAAGATTGTTTAGTAAGATTTGAAGCTAAAACAGGGACTTCCATATGACCTGTATTACCTCTCCTCGAGGGAATGCATTTTCTTAAAGTGATGATTTATGAGATTCAATACTAATGTCAAACTTCATTCTGTCATGTGAAGTAACATAATTAAAACACCAAAATAGCAGAACACAAGCAGCAGAACATTGTTGAACTTGTAGGTATTTCCACATGGTGATGTGAAGTTTGATGGAAAAGTGATATGAGTGTTCTAGGCATATCCATGTGAGATGTAAGAAAAACAAGCCTTAAGCAAATATGCTATTTCCCTCAGAAGGATTTTATCCAGACAGGAAGATGGAATATTTATGTGCAATAGCAGCTGCATATTTTTAGAATAATTTTGATTCTTTTATAGTAAGTCTCTGTGTGATTAGAAAATAGATACAAATCAGATGAGGTAACAGTTTGTCCCATTTGTGTGAAGTGGTTTTCCAAGATAAAATTACAATTTATTTCCTTCTAAATGCAGTATCCATGTGGGAGTAAATTAATTAAGGCTGAGTGGATAAGTATCTGCTGTCATTCTGCAGTCATGACATGGCAAGACACTAGCTATCTACGTGCAAAACATGAAAAAAGTAAAGTGCCTGTGCCTGTTGCTTTTAATGCAGTTACGTGATACTTTGAATAAATAACTTAATTCCATGTTCAAAATACTCAAAGGTATAGTATTTTATTATTGGTATTCTTAACTTAGATTGCAATAGTGTAACAGCTCTTTCCTCATTTGAAAGCTTCACTCATGAGACAGGAATGTGGTCTCTGCGCTATGCCCTATCAAGTTTGTTATTTTATCTGTGCTATGGCTTGAACAATTGAAGATGAACATAATGTAGATCAGGCATCTCACCAATGACTCTCAGGTTGGGCTTCCCTCAGTGATCTTCATTGATGGGTAGGATTGATGGGGAGGTTTTGTCCACGCATTATGATTTGAGTTGCTTAATTCCTCTGCACATGCTGGAAGACTGGGTGGTTTCCTTGTTCCTGTTCGAGGAGAGATTTCATGCAGAAGAAATGCATGAATTTCTGTCATGTTTGAAGCAGTCCATTAGGACAACAGAGGAGTGCACATTGGCTTTCCATTGAGCTGTTGCATATCATTGGCTCGATGTCTACATGTGTTTAAACAAAATTGCTTTCTGTGCTTAGTCCAGTCATCCTGTGTCATATTCGGTTGAATTGCTTTTCTACCCTAAAATTAAACTAATTGCAAAATGGTTTTTACATAACAACATTGACTGTAAAGGTATGTGTTTCTACAGAAGTGTTCTTTTGTATGGCTTCTCTGCAATACTATTTCAGTGAGGTTGATGAAAAATCAAGTGCTGAATCTTTGCTGTCTTCAAGCGAATACTATGAGGGATGATTCAGCTGGAGTTTAATCATAAACTTTTCCCTTTCCTGACAGTACTGACATTTATTTTCTAGACAAACTGATGAATCTTAGATAGCGAGTTGTTTTGATCATGTATGGTGTTGATGCAAAACTAAGGCCCATATATTTTGACCCCAAACCTCTGAATTGTCTTTAAAAGACTGAAAGCCTAAAAGCTGATATTGTGCAAAGACTTATAAACTGCTCTAAAAGTTATTCCATTCAGCTGGCTTAAACCTGGGGTAACAAACCACTGCTGATCCATGTGTAGGGCAATCCATCATCCAGTGGACATGTCCTGGTACATAGCAGTGGAGGCTGAGTATTTAGTAACATTCCTTTTTTTCTTTTCATGTGAAACTTTACCTGTGGCTCTTGGTGTGAGTGAAGTTGAGTGGTTACCTGTGATCCCTGTGAGTCTGATTCACACTAAGCTTTTTAGAGGGTTTCACAGCACTGTCTGCACTTCTTACTGTGTAACTGTCCAAATGGCCTCCACCAGAACAAGAAAAGGAAATATGAGTATATGAAAGAGGGAAAGACAATTGAACAGGGGGATGCTAAATACAGAAAATACAAGGGAAAACCCTGATCAGATTGAAGCTGAAATTACTTACCTCTTCCATTTTTATCATCCCTTTCCGCATGAAGAGCAACGTAAAGGAGCATGGAGTTCCAAAGTGTGGGGATTTGCATCTGCGATACATTGTTGGATACTGGAGCAAAATTTTGGTCCTGTGGTTGGCTTTCATGGTCAGTTTGGGAAGCATGATGTTAAGTATTTCTTTGTGGAGGAGTATTAAAGCACATGTAATTCAGCTAAGGTAGCAAATTTAGTCCTTGAAACTTTGTGTTTCTGTGATTTTAAAAATATTTTTCTGTGTGTAGGGGTTTTTTTTTTTGTGAATGGGATGTGTAATCTAAAGGCCACATACAAGCCTTGAAGTCTAACCTTTTCATTTTGCTTGACACTGTTGAAGAAGATAAGAGGGGAATGCTGTCAGAGAGTTTACACAGAGGATGGAGAGTGGTGGTGGTGAAGGGGATAATGACTCTGGCTCTGATTTTCTTCCTCCTGCTGCAGCAAGGTGTCTATTCTCTGCTGGGTGCAACCAGCCTGCAGGAAGCTTTCCTTCCTGCAAGCAACAAGTAAGCCAGGAAATCATCTGGGAAATTAAAGAGACCTCAGAGCTGGACTTGTGATGACTTGTTTAAAAAAAATAGATAAAAAATTGTGGATGGATGGCGAAGGGTAATGATGGGAAGAACACGAGGAAGGACTTGTGTATACTTCCATCTGCAGTATTGTAGGATAATACTGCTGTGGCTTCAGGTGCCATGAGCTCCCAGCCATCCATAGTGACAGATCTTTGTCTTCCACTTCACATACAAAGATGAGAGCTCAGTACAAACTCAACTTGCAGCCTGACACTTGAGAGGGACCACTGGCAGTAGTGAAAGACGAAGATGGAAAGTTCCTTGGCCGAGATTAGCTGAAGCCTTCTCTTAGCATATAGTAGCTTGTTATACCATCATATTCAGGCAAATATGTACAGTGTAACAGTACATCAGTTATTTTGCCTAGCAGTCAGACTCTTCATTTTGTGCTGCAGAAACAAATGACTTTTTTTCGGTTGCTTTAATACGCTATGCTCTTTAATTAGATGGTCTATAGGCAGCACATAAACAGCGCTCTCCAATATTGTTTCAGAAAATGAATAGCATGTGTGACGCCTACCCTCAGCTACAAGAGAAATGCAGACTGACATAAGTTCTTGTTATTTGGTTCCATATGAACAGCTCTAAGTGTCCCTTCTCAAGAAATGCACATTTACTGCATTCTGGCTCAGGGGAGGCTGCATGTCTATTTGACATGCTCTCAATGGAGAATTGCTTATCCATGCCTGTTCCTGATGGGTTTCACCTTCCAAAAGTAACTAGCATAGGTCAAAAGCTGGCAAGATGGATTGAATGAAAAGTGTTTCCAGCTGATGGAAAGGCTGCTGGTAACTAAGTGGGGGAATTTGATATCCAATCTATTCTCAATGGAAAACCAGCAAATAGTCCATGTTTCAACACAGACAAGCTATTCCAGTATCTAAGTGCTGGCATACAGGAGTTTTTCAAACAACACAGACTTGAATCAACTAGTTTTGCATGAAAGTACAAATTCAAAGTATCTTCTTTAATGGTCTGGGATATGCCAAAAGAATTTCGTTTACTAGTTCAGTGCAGTGTTAATGGTCACACCTGGATGTGAATGTCTCCAGACTCCCCTTTCTCCTCCAGGTCTTATATTCATTGATTCTGGCATTCCAGATTTCTTGTTTCTTTCCCTATCTAAATTCATAATATTTTCCCTTTTGTAGCTGAATCTTTCCTTCCTTTATCTGAATAGTCAACATTTTCATCTTTCCTATTTTCTCATCCAAATTTCTTTTTTCCTGTTTACTTTTTTCACTCATGCCTGTTTGCCATGTTTAGGTTCTTCCATATGCCATTTCTTCACAAGTTGTTCCCATATTGTCCAATACTTTGAGGAAAACACAAATTCTCAGTTGTTACCTATTCCTCTACATGAAGGAGTGCATGCTGTGAGCGTGGGATGTAAGAGTGGGTCTTGCTGGGCAAAGATGATTTTATTCCTGCGTGATTTTCTTAGCTACTTTTCTTTGCCTTCCATTCCTTCCATCTGTCTCTGACTGTAAGCAGAGTGTAAAGCAAAGGAAGGGCCAAGTGTCTTTTAGGCTTCCTGGTAAAATACAGAATAATGATGAGGATATGAGTCAGAGACTGGGCACAACAGCATAGAAGTGCCTTATGTATATTTCTTCACTATAATTTTCCTTTATTTTATCCCATTGTTTGTCCTTTTTTTTTCCTGTTTGTACCTCTCCTAGCTCATGTACACAACTAATTGATGTATTATAGGAGATCTTTAATCAAAGATGGCTTCTTTCTCATTTGCCTGGAACCGGGGACTGCTTTGGTATAGGAATTGTACCAGGAGTGCTAAGCTGCCCTTCATGGCTTTGTGCAGGGCTAATGAAACCCCTTGTTACACCTATACTCATGTGTCCTCACCTTGCCTTTCGCAGATCACGGATTTCTTACTCAAACTGGGGTATGCAAATTTCTAGTTTAAAGTCGTAACTAAACAAAGCAAGGAGCTCTTACAGTTGCTTTGGTATAATCTTTAAAAACAGTTTCAAAACCTAAATTCTCCCGACAAGGACAATCAGCAAAGACAGATTTCCATAGTACAGGAGCAGTCTTGTTTGACTGTCTTGAGCAAATTCTCCCACTACTGGCTGACTACTGAGATTAAGTGGAATTTCTAGCAAGTCTGTTTACGAGTCAAGCACCCTACCTCTAGTTGTACGTACGTACTGCGAGCCTTATGTGTTGCAGTAGAGGTTTATTTTAGCACAGTCATTTTATGGTGCTTGGAATATTTTCCTACTCTGCATTGCTGCTACTAGAGATAATGGATGACCACTTGGTTATTGTTTGATGGCAGTTACAATGCACATCTCCCAACATTGTGTCCTTATGCCTTTATACTAGAACTGACCTTCAGGGACAGTAAACATATTGTTTGGCAACAAGTTAATTACAGACTTTATCTTCCAAAAACATTCATGTCATGGGTGGGATAATTAAGATGTCCTTGCAAGTGAAAAAACTTCGTGAGTTATAGTAATGCTCCAGTGTAGGTGTTAGAAACCGAGGTCACAACAGTATTACAAGAGCTGTGTACTCATGTTATTTTGACTAAATAATTCTACTCTTCAGGCTATAAGAGTGAAAGATGGACTTAAATGATACGTATGGCAAGATATTCTGTAAGTCTGTGAAGAAAAACAAAGGAATTGGTTTGTCCAGGGGTATGATGGGCAAGCAGAACTGATTGTATTTGATTTACTGTGGGATTCATTACAAGGGTTTCATTTGTTTTTCTCCCCTTTTCTCCTTTTAAGGCCTCTGTCTTTTGTTAAATGGTTAGAATCGTATTGACCCTTTCTGATTTTGTAATGTGAACTTCCTGGTGATAAATGTTTAATTATTTGCAATTGAATTGGGCTATGAATTTAAATATGATAGAAACAGATGTACCTGTGATTACCTTCAGCATGGCTCGGGGGGTTTAAGTTTAACACAGTATAAATACTTTTCAGAAATGTTATTTCTGAAATGGAGCACTGCAACTAGGGGAGACTATAATAAAGATGTTAATGAGCTCTGTGGTACATAAATTTTTTGGGAGTTATTTTCCTGAAAAATTTCAGGGAGGGAAGGGAGGAGTGTCCACTGGTGACATCTGAAGTTCCACTTTTGGAATGTTCAATCTCTAAGATGGAAGCATTTTGTTTGGGTGAAGTTACGAAGTATTTTTTTCACGACGTACATTCAAAAGAGGACACTGAGCATTCTCAAAAATTGGAGCCCCTGGAGGGGCATGCTGCAGTGTTATTTTGTGAATAAATTTGAATGAAAGTCCTTGTTGGCTGGCTGAACTAGGGCTTAACAGCCCAAGCATGTCTTTGGATTAACACGAAACTAAGGATGAGCACACACATCAGTGTAATTTAAAGATATTAATTGTAATATTTGAAAAAAGCATGGATTCTGCACATGTTCTCTTTCTCAAAACCTGTCTCAAGGAGATCGATAGGTCTGCCAATGAGCTACTTCGTAGCTGCTGTTTTCTGTTTCAGGTTTTCTACTCAGAAACTTCCATTCTAGCAGAAATAAGTAGTTCCTTTTTTAATGGTCAGTATCATTGTGAACAATCAAATAGCTTCAGAATGAATTTTATTTTCTTCAATAGAAGGGAAGTCACAGTACAGCCATAATATATGGCAGGTGATGAGTCATTCCTTGCCAAAATGTAGCAGGAGTGTGAAGTATTGAAACATACACGTTGAGATCTTTTTATGGGTATCTGTTTGTTAGGATGAAAATATTTAAACATCCCAGCATTAAAGAATAAGAGAATAAAATGGGATCTAAGCACAAAGATTTAGATTGATGGAATGCTATCATTCATGTGTAATGCAGCACTGTTAACATCCTCATGTGTAAGTGATGCAGTTACACAGAATGTCCTGGCTGGATGTAAACTAACTGCAAAGAGATAGAATAACACCTTCAAAAATGATTAATTTTGAGACTGTCTTAGTGACTATCTTGAAAGTTAAATCTCTCTATCTTTGCACTTATGAAAATGTTGTCCATATATTTGGGCATGGTGTGTTCAAGAACAGTCAGATAATCTCTTCCAGATTCCTTCATTATTAAATGGCACTGGAATGTGATTTTTACTGTGCAAATTGTTTCAGGGGTTCCATATTTTGAAATTCCATCTCCAACCCCAATCCGGAAGCTAGT
Source organism: Eulacestoma nigropectus (assembly GCA_013397775.1). Taxonomy (NCBI): domain Eukaryota; kingdom Metazoa; phylum Chordata; class Aves; order Passeriformes; genus Eulacestoma; species Eulacestoma nigropectus. Next base: position 429,269 of record VZTE01000778.1, on the reverse strand, counting down.
TCATATTTGTTTTACCTTCTGCAGTACATGAGAGCTGAGTAAGCCAGCTGATCTCTCAGTCAGGATGAGGTACATCTTAAAATGAAGTTATCAATGAACATCGCATGCACCATATAGCATTTTTATTTTCTTATAAACTAGACAGTTGTTGGTGAGCAAGCTTTTCACTTTTGCATGTTTTAACTTTTTAAATATCCAGTTTCCCCTTTGATTTATTTTTTTTAGAAACTTCATAGCCTATTTTCACATTGTCTGTGTTGTTTATGAGGTTTACTTGTGTTTTCAGTATAATATGGTTCTGTTGAATTTCATTTGAGGTGATTTTTTCTGCATAACTATGTGCAAATAAGGGTTCTGATAATCCCTTTCTTTTTAAATCAACCAGTTTAATACTTCTGTCACTGTTGCATGGAGATGAGAGACTTGACCTATTTTTAAAAATGAGCTTTTTAGCTTTGTTAGCTACAGGAGGATGGAATTTTAGAATTTTTAGAATTTATTATTCAATTAGTTGCCAATAGGATTTGCTGATGCACACATGGATGATATTTTCCTTTTAATTGTTATCATTTGCAATGGAACTTAGTGGACTTTTTTTCTTCTTGTAACTCCTTGGTGCTTCCTAACCTTGTTAGTGTTCTTCAGCCTTTGATTTTGACCTGCTGTATCAGCTTCAGCTTTGCTACATAAAAATTGCTTGGATTCTGCTGAAATATATAGATTATTCCATTTCATATGCATTCCAGCAAAATGCATTAAAGGTGATTCATATATGATCACAATTATTTCTAATGTGACATTTACCTCAGAACTATATTAAGTTATTAGCCATGGAAAAAATAAATATTTTTTTAATGCTGTTCTGTATTCAATGGCTTTGATGGTACTTTTTGCAGATGTTTCAGATTACTGTCAAAACTTCATTATCAGTGATAATATATTAATGCAGTAAGTTGACAGAGGGGTTGACTGAATGACTGTTGCAATATATAACTAGGTTGGTGTAATATGATACATCTCCACTGATCCTCCACAGCCTTTATATGAAATCTGTTAGAGACTGATTTCCATTGCTGCACTGTTACTGTTCCCAGAGTGACTATTACCATTTTTTCCTAGGATTCTTGAAGAACCTATGCATGTGTTAAAGAAACGCCATGTTACAGAGTTGCAAATACATTTTCTTTCAATTTTTCTTTCAATATTGATATAACTGAAACTAATAATATCATTATAAAGGAAGCAGAATGTGGAACCTTGCCTCAGTCTAATAAACCAGATCAAAATACAGTGTTTATATTATATATAATCAGTGTACCATATATTACCAATATTTACAAGTATTAAGTAATTTGAAAGCTCCTGTAGTTTCTGTACAAACAAAAAATTGTTTGCAGAGATGTTTGCAAAGCAAAAAAAAATGAAATTTTAATGGAATCCTTCCAGTGGCTGTCAGTTTCTTCCTTAGAGTTTGATAATTGAAAGGTTTGTTATTTTTTTGGGAAGGGAAGATGGTTTCGATTATCCAAAGGCAGTGGAATGTTTAACTACCCTTCTGCTATCAGTGGACTTGTTTACATTAGGATTTTGACTAAATTGAGGTTGCACATATCCAGATGTTATCTGCCTGGGTGACTTTTTCATTTACTTTGGCAACAGATTTGATGGTGTATTGCTGTCATCCCTTTGTCATTTTCCACATTTTTCACATCACATTTCAGGCTACACTTAGCATTTCCTTTTCTAAACTTCCACTAAATTTTTAACTCCTAAACTTTTGCTCTTTTTTTTCTAAGGATGAATCCTTACTGAAACCACTAATGGGATTTTGATCTTTACTGCAGGTTTTCTCATTGGTTGTCATGACTAAAGCCAAAGTCCCAGACAAACAAACCAAAGATACAAAAGAAACTATTTTTGTTCTTGATTTTTTTATCTCTGCTGTGTTGTGCTGATGGGCAAGAGATGTATCTCAAATGCATCCACTCAAATGCAATGTCCTTCAGCAAGGCAGGAAAGACAAAGCTCTCCACCAGGAATGGCTTTCTTCCCAGCACCTGCTGACCTATGGTACCAGTGGCTCACAGAGAGGAGCAAGGCTCCTCGAAAAAGTAGGTTACAGAAGGATAACATTCCAGAGAGCATCAGCGGGGAATCATAGAAAACATTCGCCGGGACTACTCAGTAGAAAGAAACAGTCTCTAGTTCTGAAACATAGCAACAGTTGGACAAGACTATCATTTAATTCACTACTGTCATGTCATTTTTCAGCACTGGTGGGGGGTGGGAGTGGGTTGGGAGGGAGAAATACCCAAGCCCAGAAACCTGCTGCTTAGGAAGTGACAGGTTGAGAACCAGCTTGAATAAAGAATTCCATTTTCTGTATCTTTAGAGTGCTAAAGATGTAAAGTGGGCGAGCGCTCAAGCTCAGCAGTGATCAGACAGAGCTGCAGCCAACAGAAACAGAGATTTGAAAGTGTAAGATCCTAATCTATGTCCCAGTGAACTCCTTTCTGCGGAGTTGTTTTACCTCTTTCAACCTCCAGACCTTCTGGTTGCAAATTAAAGAGAGTTCATGCTGGTCTTCACATGACTCACTGATACATTAGCTCTGAATGGAGCTCCACTTATTAATGTTTATACAGTCTTGGTAGATCTAATCCTATTTGCAGGCCTTTAAAATGCCAACATTTTATTTTAAGCCTGGTTTACTATTAACTGCAATATTTAGCCTCAGAATGTGTTTGTGAGATTTTTCCTCAATGGCATTTTAAAAAGTATGCGGTTTAAAATCAGTAAAAGTAATGAAATTTTACATGCTCTTTTGCGTATGTCATTTAAGCAACTCTGTGGTGTAACCATACAATGGAGGATTTGAATCAAGCAGATCTAATTGTTGCTAATAATGTTTATTTTGGTAATGCCTAGAAAACAGCTATTATTAGCAATGCAGAAACATATTGAGACGGGTTTATGTTCTCTTATAGTAGCCAGGGGTGAGTGATATTGGTAGAAGTTTAAGCTAAAATCCACAGCGTTGATGTCAGCAAATATCAGACTAGTTCCAGTTAGAATATAAGGGAGAGAAGAGGAAAGAGAGAAGAAAAATTGATTATGAAGATACAAGATAGGTGGAAGAAGATGTGTGAAAAGGGAGACATGAATAAACAGTGAAACTGAATTAAATGAAGGGAAAGTAAAGATGATCTGCCAAGCAACAGAGCAGTTAGCTCAGGAAAACATAGCAAAGCCAGACACTTATGGATCACCAGTAGTACCTCTCTTTGGCAGCTGTTGCAGCTGCTTTTAAAGGTTGGAGAGGAATAGGTCTCTCTCTCAATATTTTCCCCCAGGCCAAGTGACAGACTGAGATTTGACATCTGCAGTGAACTATCTGCTGTCAATTAATTAGTGCCACTAATGAGATGGTTTTAGATGTATGCCTACACCGTGCAAGAGGTGAACACAACTTTTTTCCAATAACTTCCCAGCCTACCTGACAGGCACAGAGCAAACAGGTTGTGCATTATGGTGGAGGGAGCTATACCTCCTTTTCTTCCTTTTTGTGAATTTTATAAGAGAACAGGGGTTTACTCCACATTGTGAGTGAGTAATGTTTGCAATAGGCAGCTGACTCACTGCATAAGGGCCTGATATCTCTATGAGATTTGTGAGATTTGAGAAAATTATTTTTAAATGTTGGGCCTGAAAAACAACATGAAAATAAGTCTCGTGTATCTTAGAACATCTGCTGAGTGGGGAGCTGCCCTACAGTGTTAGCTTTGTGCACATTTGAACAATCTCTCTTTTAGGACCAATGGCAGAATATCATGATACTCTGAGGGAATCAATTATCCTACTTTTTCCATTGGCATCTCTGAGGACGTGTTTGTTCTCCAGAGATTTTTTTCGAAAATGGTGTTGAAAAGGTTGGAATTTTGGTTTTATAGGATTACTTTACACAGAGAGAGTAAGGCTTGTGGGCAAGTGTTATAAACCTGTTTTTTCCCTCTCCCGTAGTCCTTTACAATGGCACTGATCGGGTACTTGGTGTTTAATTGCACTGCATCTTTGGCAACTATGGCATGGTCAGAAGGAAAGGTCAAGGGCAGGGGAAAATTTACCAGTGTTGCTTTTCAGTTCAGCCAGATTGCCTTCAGGAGATCCCAGTAGGTCATTCTGCTCTTTGCTCTTTGCCTTGTATATAATTAATTTGGGCTGAGTGACTGCTTTTAAATTGAGTTTTGTGGTAGCTGCTGGTTCAGAGAGCAGGTCTGAGCTGTCAGCCTCTGAGCTGTTTACTGGTCACAGGTGTCTTCTCTATTGATGGTAGTAATTCACTTAGAACAAAATAAACCATGGGCAGAGATTCCTGTGTCCTCTTCCCCTGCAGAGGTGGGAGTCTTGAGAAGAAAGGGAATTTAATAAAAACTGGAGCAAAGCAAAGAAACCAGGATTAATGGTAGAATCAAAATAGTTCTGAAGTATTTGGGGAGATGGAGTAATGGGGCGGGAGGACAAAGGGACATTGTTGCCTATACAGAAAAGAGTGTGCCAAAAGACATCACTAGAAGGTTCTGCTAAATTCCAAAGCCATTCGGGAGTGAAGAAAGTGAGGCTTTGGGATGGAGGGGTGTTTGTTTAATTTTTTTTTAGACCCTTCTGTCCCTTGGTATGTCCAAAGTAGAGGTTCATAGGACCTCTTTACAAAGCTGTATGGTGCGTGTATCATCCAGCCCTGGTCGCTGGAACGGTGAGGCACCGTAATCCACGGTCCCCAGAAGGAAGGAGCTCTGAGAAATGAGTAGATTTAAGCAATCGGGTCATTAATTTTTTGTGTGAGATGCTGTGAAGACTAGGGAAGCTGGGGATTATCCCAGTAATGCTTGCCGGAAGACTGAGCTGCTACCAACTTGCACCAAAGGAAACTTGAGAGCACCTGGATACGTACCATGTCTAGTTACAACATAAGAACTGCAACTGCCACTATTTTCCTGACCGCTTGGCAGGTTGAAATAACAGTGGGAGACTGGAAAATAGTGGAAAGAAATACTGTACAAAGAGCTGTATGGCTGATTGCATCAGTGCCTTTATGTCAGTGAGTTTTCACCATGAGACATGCACAAAGGCTCTGGAGCTTGTATATACATATGGTGGCACACACATCTTGTGAGGTGCCATTAACAATAACAGCTCTTTCTTCTTAGGATTTCTAGGAATTATATTTAAATTAAATGATCAGTATCAATTGCTACTTGAAGCAGATTTTCAGATTCTAATATTCAACACACCATATTTCATTTCATGTTTTATTCCTGTTAATATTCCTGTCCAGACAGACAAGATTAGTTGGAAGCAAGAAGGCACAAACTGGTTTTCAGGAAAGGTAAATTTTACAGTATGAAATGAGCAAAACTCAAAGAGCTTTAAATTCTTGGTTATTAATTGCTTTGGTTCTTGAGTCTCTGAATTGTAGCTCACAAAAGCAAAATGAAACAAAACTGTTCCCAAAACTTTATCAATCCAAACAGAATGTGCATAGGTCAGGAAGAGCCAGAAAATAGCATCCTTCAACCCACTACAGGTCAAGGAAGTCAGCAGATACCAACTGTAGTTCACCAAGTCCTGCCCTAGTGACTTGACACCCTCTCTGTCCCATTTCACAAGAGAGTTCCCTGGTCCCAGGTGGGCTTTGGAGGGGTGTTACTGAGCTGTCTGCATCTTGACTGATCTTGGACATCGGGCTATATCCAAGCCTTTGACCAGGAACTGGAAAAAAAGAATATGCTCCCAGTTTACTTCCTGCTATCCCCATTCCCTCCACTCTCATATTCCTTTAATTTGGGCTTTTTATAAAACTGCTGTTAATCTAATTCCTCTAGACTAGATTCAGTAATTGTTCACCCACTTCATAATGGCACTCACCTATATTTAATATTATTTCCCAAAGTAAATTTGAACTCAGTATAACAGTATAATGCAAATCCAACAAGGACAAAATAACATGTATAAATTCACTGGCTGACATTTGCCCTTGTTTCTAAAAGAAAGGCATAAATTCTTTACTCTTTAATCTTACTAATTTCAAGTTTCATGCACAAGCTTTTATCTTTTGTAGAAACTGCAAAATCAGTGCATACATTTTGAATGCTTTAGAACTAGGAGTGTTCATCTTTTTCTCTTGAGTTCAGATGCTTTTCACCTCTTCCTAAAGTGTTTCCTTAGTTCAAATTTGCTATGCTTGTCTCAACCATGGGAATGTTGCCTTGGATCTTTTGCAACGAACAGCTGCAAGGAGATCTCAGAAAGAGAATATGCTAAGTAAATTAGATGGTTTAACTGCACAGCAGTCAGCAGTCTTTCATCTGTGATACTATGTGCTTGTCTGTGAATTTGGGAGTAAGTTTCCTGAGTTCCAGAAAGCTCCTGGTTTTGATGTGTGGAATCTCAATGAGCAGGAACCTCTGACAGCAGCTTTTCCCAATGTTTAATCTTCACAGTGTCAATGAAGGGAAGCTCATGTTTTATTTTTTCCCCCATCACCACTTTCTGCACAGTTAACAACGACTATTCAGAAACTCCCTTCCTGAAGGTGGGCTTTACTGATGAACTTACACTCACCCAGAACATCGCAGTACGAAAGCAACATCCCTTGACCTTCTTTACATCAAGAGGGAAGGTGTTAAAACAACCATATTTTATCCATACAGCTGTTGCCTTGGCTGTCACTCGTGCTTTAACACCACTCTTTGATGTTGGAGAATATCCGGGTAAAGTGACAGCCATAAATTTTCATATTGGTAAAATTCCTCAAATGTAGTCGCTACATGCACTTTATTTTCTATTCTGTACTTTAGCCTGCTACCTGCTGCTGACATTGAAAGTGTTTGGGAGAAGGAAGGGAGATAAAGGGTTGGGTGTTTTTTTATGTTTTTGAAGTGAAAGAACATTTAATATATTCGTGTCATTATAGTATATGACATCATTTCATGATCATTTATGTAAGGTATTAAAATAACTGTTCCCAACTGCTTCTCCATTGTGAAGTAGCACAAACTGTTAGGATAACTCTGTGAAACAGGTTTGAAAAAGAATGCTGTCAAAAAATGGGTTTAAAATGTGTAGAAAGCAGAGTATATTTGAGATTAAGGTCTATGCAAAATTTAATTTTCTCTCTTTAAAATGCTGAGAGCAGAGAAGTTCTGAATTCACTTGACAAATGAAAAAATTAGGAAAGTTTGAATTGAGCAAAACTTGTCCCTGATTTGTATGTCAGGATAGAGGCAAATTAGTACCTTATGAATAAGATGCTGGTAATAAAGGTTATATAAGATATATAAGTTCATGCCATCTTTCAGAAACTTCTGAAATACACTGAGATTTTGAAAAATAATAGTAGTTGCTGAGCCATCCTAAGAAGCACCACTCTCATCTAAAAAATATGGATAAATCTTGTTTACCTGTAGAACTGTAATTTGTCATCTTAAGGTTTATCTGTCATTTTATGTAGGCACAGCAGCATGCTTCCTCCAATATTTCATCTGTAACCATCACAAAACAAGCTGGTTTTCATTTTCAAAGCAGTATTTTCATCGTGTCCATAACTAGAATGTACCATATTTTCAATTTGCATGTCAGAGACATTGTTATAAATACCCTTTATACTCCTTGAAATGTTTTGGCTTTAATAGACATCGTGGTTTAGAATGTCTTCCTATTGGAGCAATGGATAGGATGGTTCCACATTAGCACTTCTGGGATTTATGCTGTATTTTACACTATAACTGTTAAAAATTACTCACACAAGCACCTGAATGTGTGGAAGAAGAATTATCCTAGACCAGTAATAGTTCCAAAACCTGTTATTTTGCTGCTAGGAACCACGATTTCAATGCAACATTCCAGCTGCTAATGGATATTCAGGGCACTTCCGGATGAAATCTTGATTAGTAGATGACAGATTAACAGAAAAGCTGTGTTTTATGGTTAGGGAGGTTAAACAAAACTCATGTTGCCGTTTGGATGGAGAGGAAGTAGGATCATTCAGAGACTTCACAGGAAGTCATGGGAGGAGAATGCCATGGTGATTGATGGAGGTGGTCCATTACCAAACACTTTGAGAAAACTTTTATTTCCTCTGAGTAAATCATATAGCTTATGCAGGGCACAAGTAGAGAATTAATTTTGTTGCCTTTTGCTGGAAATATGTCAAATGGTATTCAAGCCAAAATTTAGGAAGGGAAATTGCGTAGTGTATTTAAGCCAATTGTGTGGTCGATGTTCCCTTTGAATTTAGCATCTTTTATTGTTTGGTAAATTATGTTTTGTTAAAAAGTCTCTTTTTATGTAAAGGTCATTTAGATTTCTATGTCCAGACACATGAAATAGACCAAGAGAAGCTGAAAACTTTTCCTGTAAACTAAATGTGTAAATAGGTTGATTTTTCATGTAACTTAAAATACTGCAGTTTTATTTTATTCATGCAAAACGCTATTTAAGTACTTAAGGAAATTACATTCTCTCAGTTGCTATTAGCATTTGAGTCTGGTCTGTCCCCTAGGTAAGGAAATCCAAGCTTGGAGAAGAATAATTTTGTATGTGACACATATTGAGAAAGTGTACTTTTGGCTGGGGAAGCTGTGAAGGAGTTCAGACTCAAAAAATACCTTTGACGAATCCTTCCAAACAAGACTGGTACGTGCAGCCACCCAAGAGCTTTATGGACTGCTGAGTCCCCAGGGAATGCAGCGTTTGATTGGTAAAGACAGGACTTGTTCTGTTGGATGGCCGTAGCGCTCAGGATTGAGATTTTCAGCTTGAATAAATGTGGGCTGGAATCTACCAGGAGCATAAGATAATATCCATGAGGGAATGTGAAACTGATCCCTTCTAGTTGCAGAAAGGCTACTGAGTGTTTCTGAGCAGCCACATTTTGCACAAGCTTGAACCTTTGTATTAATTCTAGGTGTGCCTCTATATGGCAGGAGAATTGATATGGTGCAGGTCTGAATCACCATCGAGGGGACCTTGTCTGTGAGTAAAGCATCAGATTTTAAGCCATGTGCAATCTGGAGAGAAGCTTTCTGCAGGCAATTATTTTAGTCTATCATCGTAATTAAATAATAATTTAAGTATGATTCAAAGCTTCCCATCACTCTAGAAGAACAGATGAAGAAGATATTCCTCAGGAAGTCCTCTAAAAAATATTCACATCAGAGTTATTCAGGTTTATTTTGTGCCAGGTGTTTCTTTGTGCAAGAAACCGATACTCCTGGCTGTCCTGAATAATCAGGATTTACACATCTTCTTTTAGACTCTGGAATAGCTTGTAATCTGTGAGACAAAAGAGAGTTCAGGTTTAGCTCCTTTTATCTGACACTGAGTTTCTGTGACCTACATGTTTTGTGGCAGATAGCTGGAAATCCTAATGCAGTTGGCTTCTTTATACACCGAAGTGTGTTATCAGCTGAAATATGCAAAATTAAATGTTTGCTACACAGGTGAGCTGTGTAAGCATTCGATATAAACCAGAATCCAGGGGTTAAAGTGTGCCACTGTTCCCTTGAAGCCTGCCAGCCAACCCAAAGGTGTCAAAATTCAGGTCTACATTGCTTCTATAAAAAATTCCCTGGATGGCTTCCTGACTCATGTAACACAGATAGTGCTCTGCAAATCTGAATTGCCATCAAGCTCCTTTAAAATTTCAGTCTAATAAAAGTAAATAAAATGAAATAATCTGAAGTTCAAGGACCTCAGAAGCCAATACAGATTTTTTCCTTGCATATATAGCTACTTGAAGATAATTTTGGAATAGAACCCAGTGTTTTGTCAAAGAACCTACAGCAAAAATCTGTGGTAAGATTTCCTTGCAAGAGAAGGATGCAGGAAGACAGGTTGTCCTGGCCATTTTCTGTCCCAGTACCGAGTTCTCATCTTTTGATTACTTAGCGTTTTGCTCCAAATTTTTATGAAAGAGATTTTACTGAGACATTAGAGCCTGTTAACTGACCTGGGTTTCTGCCTCAGAAAGAGATGTGTGTTAGAAAAATGTCAAAATTGGAAGATCTGATTCGCTTTTCCTGCTTTTAACTTCAGGTTGGATGTAAAGCCAATTCCTAATCTCAGTCAGATGCAGCAAAAGCTTCTATCCTCATATACATAGACAGCATCATTCAGGCTGGAGAATTTCACTGCATCCTGTATTACCCAAAGCCAGATTCCAGGTAAAAATCCCTGGGTTTCTGTTCCTAGGAAGTTCAGCAAATGGAAGCACATTTATACTGAATTTTCTTTGCAGCATGTTGCTTCATTTTATTTTTCTCTCCTTTATTTCTTTCCCTATTTTCTAATACAGTTTGCCCACTTTATGTTTATTTTTTCTTGCCTATTTTACTTTTTAATTTTCCCCCTGTCTTTCCTATTCTCCATATTTTCACGGCTTTGGAAAGTAAATGCTTCTGTCTTGGTGCTATTCTTTTGTCTGTTGTCTTTTACTTCTTGTCCAAATATTTTTGTTGTTTATTTGCTCAACCTTCTCTGGTGATTCTGCTCTGCCAGCTTTAAACTACATGGTCTAAATGATTCTTTTTCAGAGGAATTAGTTAGTCTGGTCTCCACATATTCAGCTGTACTCTTTTGTCTCTCATGGCCTGTTCTTACCTCTAGTAACACTTAAATAACACTATCATACATTCATTGTTAAAGCATCATTAAAAATAGCTAAACAACTAGCAATATTCTTGTATTCTGAATGGAGAAGCACAGATAAAGGGAGGGACTGCTCATGACACAGGATTTTTAAGTGATAATTTCCTGTGTTTTCCCCTCTAATTTTCCTCCCTGCAAACGTGGTGCCTTTGAAAATTTTGCTTTATTGCCATGATCTGCCTGGAGCAGAGTGTAAATAATGGAGTGAAAATACCTGCAATTGCTCCATAAATTGTTCTGAGTTGCCTGATCCCAGATGAACAGCATTGCTGGTGTGGTGTTGAGAGAGTTAAGAAGATTCGGGAACTGCCCTGACATCAGGCAAGGTACTGACAGCCACAGAGCTGGTCTTCCCTTGCTGGAGTAGGAAAGCCCTTTGACAGATAAAAGTGAGAATAGGTGGTTTTCAAGAGCCTGGCACGGGCTTACACGCCATAACAAAGGTTTTCACACATTATGAAAGGTGCTTTTAAGACTTCAGTGAGAGATACTGAGATCTGCAACAGCCATCCCAAAACTACAGTGGGCCATGGGACTCCCCTGTCCCTCCCTGCTCATCAGGAATTCCTAGAAGTTCGACTGTGTGTTTATTTTCAGTTCCAAGACCCACAATGCCTTGCTCACGTGCAAATGCTTGGAGTATTTCAGGGTGTTCTTTCACAGGGAGTGAGGGGGTTGCAAAGTGGCCTTTTTTCTGGTGCAGTCCCTGGTTCTAGTCTGTTCTATCACAAAGCGCTGAATGAAAAAGAATTTAAAAGAAGCTTTTGAAGAGGCCTCCATTACATAGTGATGGTTGAGTCCTCTCTATTGTGTTTGACCCTATTTGACACCTAACAGTTCTTGGCACTTTTAAAATTTAAGTTACTTTGGCTTTTTAACTTTAAATGCTTTCTCCCAATTAATATGACCAGGTCTTGAACTGAAGCCAGCTTATCCCAGTTGATAGTCCTCTGTGTAACTCTCCTGACCAAATTTCCACAAAGGCTTTTGGAGGGGAGCAGAGAAAGGGATTTCACTTCTCTTTTTTAGTCTTTTTAAAGCTGACCTCCCTGTAGAGATGCCTTTAATTCCAGGAGGCGTGCAGCATAAATCCTGTGTGTTCTATTGCTTGATGTAGTGAACAGGTTTTCTGTGCCTATGAGATGAAGTGTTACAGTAAAACAAGGAGGCTGTTGTTGCTATATTTTCATTTTGTGTTACTAAAGATTCCAACTGACTCAAGTCACTATAACTGTAGAATTACCTGGTAACCAACAACACAGGCTTGAAGTTTGTGATGAGAAAATAACAGAATGTTTTCTACAAATAAATATAAAGGAAATAATAAATGCAAAAGACTCTTTTAAACTTTCCAGCTTATCTATCCAACTGATTCACTCTACAGCCTACAGAATCTGGAGAATTATGCTGCACCTTCCGTTTATGGTAGGTCTTCATGCCCACACCCAGCCTGACTTCCTTAGGCTGCATAGTAACTTCTTAAAATTTTTCCTGTGTCCACATTCCCCACCAATGCTGCTTTTAAACATCACTCGAGCAAAAACACTTTATCCTCCACAACTACTTTGCAGTTCTTATCATTTCTGTTTAGTAGAAGAAGACGCCTGGGGGTAGAGCTGTAAACAGATTTTCCACAGTGGTTTCCATGTCCTGCCTCCCTCTGTCTTCAAAAAAGAGGCTTCCAATTTGAATGGTATTTTAGTATCAAAATCCATTTTCTGTTAGATTCAAACTGGGTTCCTCATCTATCAAACTCTCCATATGTAAAAGATTTTGAACGTCTTTTGCACCTGTTTTGCTATATTAATGAGAAACTGTTACAAAAGGTTCCCAATAGCAATAGAACCTCTTGTATGGAAAATGTTATCTAAAATAGAAGTACATATTTTTATTAGTTACCGCTCCTAGCAGTAAGCAGCTGATTTGTTCCTGGTGCAGGGAATTTTCAGTGTGATCTGTTTGGGCAATGATAATGTACACCTGAAGACAATCCAAGCATTAGCACTGCAAGTTGCCACACACCTGGTGGTATTGCATATTGCACAAACTACTCAGGCTATAGCAAAATCCTTAGTAGATTGAAAATAAAATCTTATGTGGATGATAATTTTGTCAAAAGATGATCTCAGTATTCATGTGAAACTTCATCATCCTGGCTCATGATTTGAATTTTGTTATGTTCCAAATGCAAAAACTGTGACTCTTTAGATTTACTTACATGTGACGTTTTGTTTCCTTTGTTTTGACAGCTAGCCCTACACATTTGCTTGTAAATAATTAAAAAAGAACCCCATATGACTTCTTTCACAAAACTTCTTTAGGATCTACTTAACGATAAGCATAAGGTGGGTTCAGATGGTTCAGATATAAGTTCACTTCTGAATAATCATGTCCTTAATTGCTTTGCTAGATTGAGCAATGGCTTTCAGTCAGCAATAGCATGTAACCATGTATCTGCTTAACTTCATGCTCAGATGTTTTTTGAGTAGGGATATTTTGACTCTGGGCCTCCCATCCCCCTAGGAGCTAACTGATCCAGGAGAAGGAGGTAGTATGAAGAATTGCTTTTAAGAACAGAATTGTGGACTGTTTTTTCGCATTACTGTTGCAGAATTTCCTTCTTTCTGAGCTTCACAGGTACAGGCTGGTCCATTTCCAAACCAGCACCCTTCTGAGTGGTGGCCCAGGTCTCATTTTATTTCATTTGTAGCCCTGGCTTTGTTATTTTGGGGACTGGTTTTGGTTTACTGGGGCATTGTTCTGAAACTAGAACTACACCATACTTTATCACATTACATTTATGGTGATAAAAGTCCTTCCTTTTTGAGCTTGTGCATTTTTCACTTTGACTAATTAAAGGAAGATGGTTTAACTACTAGCATGTAAAGAAGTTTGGTTTCTTCATTGCATGAGTGTTTAGTTAGTGCAGTCTCTGCCATTCTTACAAGGGAAAAACGGTTGTGAAGAATTTTAAGACTTTGGTAGTGAAGGTTATTGAATGCGCTCATTTTCAGTGTTTGCTTAGAAATAGACCTTAAAAAATAGTGGTAAGTGTTTCCCCTTATATGCAGTGATTTAAAATGTGGTGTAGAGAATCTTGTGAAATCAGAATACTGAGGGCTTTTTGTACTTATCATAGTTTTTTTATTAATATTAAAAAAATATTTTAAAAATCAGGGATAAAATGTTTTGTTCTGGTACTGCTTCTTTCCGCTCCCTAGATATTTTGGAAGGTGTGTGCAGGAGCCTGGGAGTGTCATGAGTTACACAAGACAAATTAAATACAGGGTGACTTGGCGAAGTCTGTTAAAGAGTTCTGTAGCTGCACTAGAAAGAAGAAATAAGGGGGAAAATGGGGCTTTTATAAAAGCAGCTGTCATTTTGTGGGGGCAGGACTGCTGGAATGGGTGATGGTGAGAAAGGCCCCAGGTGTGCTGGATTCCCAGGTGGTTCATGTAGGCGAAGGTGGGAATCAGCAGCTGTGGAAGAATGCTAAGAGAATCACAGAGTCACAGAATCAGCTAGGTTGGAAAAGACCTTTGTGTCCAACTTATGGCCTAACACCACCATGTCAACCAGACCATGGCACTGAGTGCCACATCCAGTCTTTTCTTAAACACCTCCAGGGATGGTGACTCCACCACCCGCTTGGGCAGCCGTTCCAATGCCCAATTACTCTTTCTGTGAAGAACTTCTTCCTAATATCCAGCCTAAACTTCCCCTGGTGCAGCTTGAGACTACATCCTCTTGTCCTGTTGCTGGTTGCTGGGAGAAGAGGCCGACCCCCACCTGGCTACAACCTCCTGTCAGGCAGTCGTACTGAGTGATGAGGTCTCCTCTGAGCCTCCTTTTCTCCAGGCTGAGCACCTCCAGCTCCCTCAGCCGCTCCTCATTTTGTTCCAGACCCTTCATCAGCCTTGTTGCCCTTCTCTGGAGACGTTTGAGCACCTCAACATCCTTCCCAAATTGGGTCACCCAGAACTGGGCACAGTACTCAAGGTGCAGCCTAACCAACGCCAAGTACACGGGAAGAATGACTTCCCTAGTCCTGCTGGCCACTATTCCTGATACAGGCCAGATGCCATTGGCCTTCTTGGCCACCTGGGTACGCTGCTGGCTCATGTTCAGTCAGCCCCCCCAGGTTCCTTTCTGCCTGGCCACTGTCCAGCCATTCTGCCCCGACCTGCAGCGCTGCAGGGGGTTGTTGTGGCCAAAGTGTAGGACCCAGCACCTGGTCTTGTTAAACCTCATATCACTGGATTTGGCCCATGTATCCAGCCTGTCCAGGTCCCTCTGCAGAGCCCTCCAACCCTCTAACAGACCAACACTGGCACCCAAGTTGGTGTTGTCTTCAAGTTTGCTGACAGCGGACTCAATCCCATCATCCAGATTATCAGTAAAGATATTAAGCAGGACTGGGCCCAGCACTGATCCCTGGGGGACACCGTTAGTGACCAGCTGCCAACTGGAGGCAACACCATTCACCACCACTCTCTGGGCCTGGCCATCCAGCCAGTTCTTAAACCAAGAGTTTGCACCTGTCCAAGCCATGGGCTGCCACCTTTTCCAGGAGTGTGCCATGGGAGATGGTGTCGAAGACTTTGCTGAAGTCCAGGTAGACAACATCCACAGCATTCCCCTCATCCGCCAGGAGGGTCAACTGGTTATAAAAGGAGATCAAGCTGGTCAGGCAGGACCTGCCCTCCTAAACTCATGCTGGCTGGTTCTGATCCCTCGGCCATCCTGTAGGTACTGTGTGACTGCACTCAATATTATCTGTTCCATTATCTTGCCAGGCACCGAGGCAAGTTGACAGGCCTGGAGTTTCCCAGATCCTCCTTCCAGCCTTTCTTGTGGATGGGTGTCACGTTGGCCAGCTTCCAGTCATCTAAGACCTTCCCAGTTAGCCAGGATTGATGATAAATGATGGAGAGAGGCTTGGCAAGCTCTTCCACCACCTCCCTCATCACCCTAGGATGGATCCCCTCTGGTTCCATACACTTCTGAGCATCTAAGTGGCTCAGCAGGTCTCTGACTTCTTCTTCCTGGATAACGGGGGGACTGTTCTACCCCGTGTCCCCGTCTACCAACTCAGGAGGTCAGTTGTCCTGAGGATGAGCTGTCTTATTGTTGAAAACTGAGGCAAATAAGGTGTTATGTACTTCAGCCTTTTCCTCGTCTTTGGTAACTATATTTCCCCCCACATCCAATAAAGAATGGAGATTTTCCTTGCCCCTCCTTTTGCCATTAATGTATTTTAAAAAGTACTTTTTGTTATCCTTCACAGGAGTGGCCAGATTGAGTTCTAAGTGGGCTTTCATCTCTCTACTTTTCTTCCTACATGATCTAGCGACATCTTTAAACATTTCCTGAGTTGCCTGCTCCTCTTTCCAAAGGTGATACACCCACTTTTTTTTCCCTTAGTTCTTTCAAAACCTCCCTGCCCATCCAGGCCGGTCATCTTCCCCATCAGCTGATCTTTTGGCATATAGGGACAGGCTGCTCCTGTGCCTTTAAGAGTTCTTTCTTTCTTAAAGTATGCCTATCCTTCCTGGACCTCTTTGTTTTGAAGAGCTGTTTCCCAAGGTACTCTCCTAGTCAATCTCTTGAATAGGCCGAAGCCTGCCCTCCAGAAGTCCAGTGTGGAAGTTTTGTTGATGCCCCTCCTTGTTTCACAGAATGTTAAGAACTCTATTATTTCATGGTCACTGTTTCCCAGACGGCCTCCAACCACCACATCTCCCACAGCCCTTCTCTGTCTGTAAACAGCAGGTCTAGCAGACGCCCACCTAGTTAGTAGGCTAACTCAGCAGCTGTGACAAGAAGCTCTTCTCCATACACTCTTAAGAACCTCTTAGATTGCCTCTTCTCTGCTGTGTTGAGTTCCCAGCAGACATCTGGCAGGTTAAAGTCACCTACAAGTACAAGGGCTGGTGATCTTGAAACATGCTCCAGCTGCTTATAGAATAATTCATCCACCTCTTCATCCTGGCTGGGTGGCCTGTAACAGACTCCCACCAGGATATTGGCCTTGTTGGCCTTCCCTGTGATTTTTACCCATGGACACTCAACCTTATCGTCATTAATCTCAAGTTCTGGAGTGTCAAGGGCCTCCCTAATATACAGAGCCACCCCTCCACCTCTTCTCCCTCACCTGTCTCTTCTGAAGAGCTTGTAACCATCCATTGCAGTGCTCCAGTTATGTGAGTCATCCCACCACGTTTCCGTGATGGCGACTTCGTTACAGCTTTCCTGCTGTACCATGGCTTCCAGCTCCTCTTGTTTGTTACCCTTGCTGTGTGCATTAGTGTACATGCACTTCAGCTGGCTGCTGATTTCACCCAACTCTGGCTTACCATCCTTAGAGTCCTTTCTGGAGAGCCCGGTTTCATCCCTTTCTCCCTTCAAACCTGGTTTAAAGCCCTCTCAACGAGTCCCGCCAACTCATGGGCTGAAATCCTTTTGCCCTTGTTAGATAAATGAAGCCCATCTGACTCAAGCAAGCCTGATGCCGTAGATGTTGCCCCATGATCAACAAATCAAAAATTCTGCTGATGGCACCAGCCTTTTAGCCATTCATTGATAAGGTGGGTTTTTCTGGAATGCAGTGCACCTGAGACTCCCAGCACAGTGCGAGGGAGGGTGAACTCCTGAAATCCTGTATGATTCTGATCCTCAAGAGAGATCTCTCTGAGATAGCTGAAGAGTTCTTGGGTTTTTGGAGGAGACAGAGTTGTACCTCAGAACAGGATAGGTGGATGTCAGGTAGAGAGCTGGGAGAGAAATACTAATTAGTGGTAGCATGAGCTGGCTCTGTTTGGGGTCTTCAAAATGTAGGTTCTGGTGCTGGCTTGGGGTGATGGGGAGAGAGGGAAGATGGAACTTAGAATGGTTATGAAAGGATTTATGTCATCTTGTCCTTGAACTGGCATGTTTTTAGTGTCCACTCTTTATGTTCCCATGTACTAACTGGATATTAGAACTTACTACTACCAGTTACCGTGTTAAGGGAAAAGTGGTTTTCAAGGAATTCAGGTAAGAAGCCTTTTATATACTGCGAAGTATTTCATGTATGTGTTCTTCAGGTGTGTTTTTTCTGCTGTTACTTTTGCTGAGGAAACTTGAGCTTGAATTGCTTTGCATGCTGTAGTGGGATGGGTTGAGTTTAGAGAGCAAACAATAAGGTGAAGAATATGTACTAAAAATAATAAATGGTCATTTTTTTATTTTGTTAGGTACTGATTATTGTTTTCTGATATAGTGGTGAAAGTAAATTATATATAATCTAGTTCAATGCAGTTATTCAGATTCATTCACTTTTTCATATTAGACTTAAAGTTCTCATCAAAACATTAACTATAACAAGTCTTGGTTTAAAAAAGAAAACGCAAAACCCAACAACCACTCCAGCAGAGTTAAGTGTGTTGTTATGCCCTTAATTCTGTATTTTTCTTTCTGCATGCAATCATTTGTATTATTTGGCAATCATTATGTGGTGTAATGGAAGTGAGCAGAAACATTCTAAGTGCAGAGCTGTCTTTTATAAAGACATTTTTAGAAAGAAATGGCTTGTGGCAAGGGATTATTATATAAAATACATCAGCATACACAGAGTATCTTCCATATTTAGTGGTACCACAAAAATATTCATAATTGTCTTATGTGTGGAGTAATTCTCATGGGAGCCATTTCATATAATAATTTCCAATAATTGCATTACTATGTAATATCATATCATGTGAGAAGATGGATACTCTGTATGGTAGCTGGCAACTATAAATGGTTAATTCTTTAGTTCTTTAAATTTAGAGAATAGATCCCTACAGAAATGACTTTTTGCAAGGAGGATAAGGCAGATGAAGTGTTGCTTGCTCTGTGAGGAAGCAGTATCAGGCTTTTTCCAGCAAGTCTGTATTAAGAGTGCCGAAGAACTCATGCTTTGGGTCAGGGTATACTTTTTTATTTATGATTTTGGAGCTTACTGGGTTCAAGCCACAAATGAATTTGGCTTTTTATTATTTTCACCTCACTTTTGAAATCACAGTACATGAGAATTCTTTGAAGTAAGTTTACTTATGTAAGCTGCTGATGATAACATTTTTTCATTAAAATGTAAGTCTTCTGGCTTACAGTATATTCAAGTTCCTTATATGTCCTCTAATAACTAATAGGAGGCCTGATTAAAAATGCAAAGGGCTTGTCAGCCTGTGAGAGGTGCTTTACAGAGCTTTTGGGCAGATTTCTGTATAGAAAAACTGAGACCTACCTTTCACAGTGTTTTTTAAATCTTCCATTTCTCCCCACCTGCTTTTGTATTACCTTGTACAGTGATGGTAATAACAATAATATAAAATAAATAAGAAATTTCACTTAGAAGCCAAATCTCTGTCTATTATAACTAATGAAAATATATTAAATTAAATATACTTGGTTGGAGATACTGGTTTCTGACAGTAAATGATTGCTCACTAATTATGGCCATCCTCATACCAGTAGAGTGAATTCTGAGTAATACCTGAGGTATTACTGGTATTTGAAAATCAAAAGAAAATTATTTTATTTTATTTTTAAAGTTTAAAGATGTTAAGTTTATTTCCAGTGTTGTTACTTCGTTGGCCACTTTAGGACAAGTCCATCACAGCTTAGTACTGACGGGGAAGCTCTGATGCAGTCTGAATGACGTAGCTTGCCTGACAAGGTGGAGGAAAGGTGGCATATTGACTTGTTGGGTCTTTTTCCAGATCTTTTTATTTTTACCTCTTAATTTTCACCATCTTCATTTAGTATGTGTAGCAAGTATCTCAGGATAAGGGGAGTATCAGGGTAAGTGATTCAGTTAGCTGGGGTCACAAGGGTCTTCTTTGGTATATGGGAAGGGATGAAGGATAAATAGAGGAGAGAGAGCTAAGGAAATACAGCTCTCATGATCTCTTAGGATCTAAACCAAAATACTTCAGGTTTGTTCCTGCAATGGAGAGGGGGACTCCCATGAAAAAGTACCCTTTTTCTTGTGATAACAGCTGGGAAGAATCAGGCTAACTCACATTTGTTAAAGAAAAAGGAATAAATAGTCTTTAGCTTCTGTTTTGAAAAGTTTGTGCTAATAAAAATGTCAGATCAGTTTCTTTGGCTGTTTCTTGGCAGACAGAGCTGTGCCAGTGCCACCCCTGCTCTGTCGATTGCAGCACGGTGGCTGAATGACATCTCTGCCCTGCTGCGAGGTTTTCACCACTTAGTTTTCTGAGCTTCCCATGGGGAGAGGGAAGAGGAAGTGTTTAAAAGGCTACTTGACTGATGATTTTTAAGTGAATACTTATTACAGCTGGTCAGCGTGAGGTAAGTGTTGGCTGTGCCTCGTGACACTCGTGTGCCGCGGCTCTTCAGCACGAGTGTGCGTCCCTGGCTCTGCCCCAAACCTGGGTTGGCCTGTGTCATCCACCCAAACAGTGCCACGAGTCTGCTGCTCTGTAAGGTGCTTCTCCATAGTGAAACAAAGCCAGAAAACATTACAAACCTATTTCTGCTCTAAGTCCTGAGAGAAATGGGTTTGAGAGGCTGAGCGAATTGGGTTTGTTCAGCCTGGAAAAGAGATGGCTTTGGGGTGACCTTGGTGCTGCCTTCCAGTACCTGAAGGGAGTGTTGAGGAATACATCTGATGCAGGTAGCTGGGGGTACAGGTTGAGTTCTGGGTGAAAGCCTGACACAAGAGGCCATGAACTTCCAACACATTGGGTAATGAAGGGTAGGAAGATGAGTAGTACCAGCCAGGTGAATGGACATGGAGAGACACAGCAGGAACCGAGGACTCAGGAGGAAGAGTGAGACTTGAGTGAGGGTAAACTGTGAAAGGGATTCCTTTGTTGGAGTCCCTCCTCAGAGGCACCATCTTGAGTTGTTGCTCTGTTGCTGTAAAAAAAATTGCTTTATGGAATGAGACATCTGAGACTGCCATGGGAAACCTAGGGTCGAACTAGTGAGGAACCTGGTCTGATTGTGTGAGTATGGGCTGTGCAGGGAGTCAAGTGCGGACCTATCGGGTCACTGGAGCCACCACGAAGGGACTTCGGTGCCAGCTGTGACAGTCTCTGGCATTGGGAGTGTGACTGCCAGAGAGTCTCGTGAATGGTCAGAATGGGAAATTTCCTTAACAGGACCCTACAAGAAAGTTGGAGAGGGACTTCTTACATGAGCAGGTAGTGACAGGACAAGGGAGAATGGATCCAAATTGACAAAGAGTAGGTTTTGATTAGATATCAGGAAGAAGTTCTTCCCTGTGAGGGTGGTGAGACACTGGCACAGGTTGCCCAGAGAAGCTGTGGGATGCCCCATGCCCAGAAGTATTCAAGGCCAGGTAGGATGGAGCTCTGAGCACCCTGGTCTAGTGGAAGGGATCCCAACCAATGGCAGAGGGGTTGGAACTGGATGATCTTCATGGTCTCTTTCAACCGAAACCGTTCAGTGATTATGTGAGCTTATATGTCAAGTGAGAGGGGGCAGGGGGAAAGCAGGGACAAAATCCAGGTATTGTTCTGTCTGTTTTCTTCTACACAGCAGCACATCTGTCAGAGGTTATTATATCTTTAATTATTGCAAGTAACTTTATGTAGTGGCTTTCAAGTATATAGGATGAAGAAAGTCCTTCTCCATTACACTGCTCATTTCTCTCTGAAAAGTTTGTGTCTGATATTAGCAGTGAGTGTTATTTGCAAACAAACTGTACCCTAGTACTACTTTCCTATGCTGTTCTTGGGAAAATGTCTGTATAAATCTAAATGTCTCAATTCCTGATTTTAAAGTGTATTTTCAGAACACCAGGGGTTTTGTCCATAGGATGATGCTGCTGTTTGACATTCTGCTCTTTACGATAAGTTAAATAAAAACTGGAATGAGAATTCTCAGGAAGTTCTATGGAAAAATGTTCTCCTGAAGCTGAATATAAGCTGGTTTTCTGTTTAAGAAGCCACCTGGCTTAAAAAATTATTGGGGCAAAGCATTTTGCATCATGTGACCACTCAGTTTTTTGCATTATCAGTTCAATTTCTGATAGAATCTCTGTCTTTGGTTGTGGTTTTAGTCAATTTTTTTTTTAATATTCTGGAGTTCGTTGAAAACTAAGTAGTATTTAATCTATAAACAAGATCTGACTTGATAATATCATGTACTAATGATTCTAAAAATAGCATAACATGAAGTCCATTGGAAGCTGCTGATAATTTCCAGCTTTTTTCTTCTTCATTGCATTGAATTTATAGGGCTTTGGAACATTCCCACAGTCACAATTGTCCCCCAGTTAAGATGAGGACATGTCTGAATTATTTAATTTCCATGCTCTCCAATATATTAAATCTTCTAGATATTTCTAAAGACAAAATATATGTAGGTAGAGACTTGATACTGTAGTCCCTGGTTGTCTTCTTGTGAAGATGTGCCAGAAGGTAGGATTAAGTACTTTAGTCAGAATATTCTCACTCTTTTTTTGAGCTTGAAATTCTACATCCAATTTAGTAGCAGATGAAACAGTTCTGTTTTTGAGTAACCTTAGAAAGTATGTGCTTATTCTGTGGTAGCGTGTTTCCGTTTCAGCTTTACATGTGTTTGCCTTAATAAAAATATCAAGATGGAAAGGAGAACTAAAAACTCTTTAAGGCTTAGACTTTTTTTCCTATCCTAAACTAATGGAATCAAGCCCTGTGGTCCCAGTCTACTCACAGTTGCTTAAGATGAATAGTTGAATCTGAATGCCTTTGTAATTAGGGGCTTTTAACTACATTTTTTTCTTCTGATTTTCCCCCATACTTTTTTATTCAGTTTATGATACCTATAGTTCATATACAGTAATAAATCTCATAAACTGTCAGACAAATTACATTCTACAGTCTTCTTCTAAATATTTTGAAGTATGGAAATATTTAACAAGCAAGAGATTATTTTCAGGATACCTTTCTTGAAGTTCCCCATATTGGCAAAATATGGAATTATAGAATGGTTTGGGCTGGAATGGACCTTAAAGATTATCTAGTTTCAATCCCCATGCCATGGGCAGGGATGCCATGTATTAGACAAGGTTGCTCAGGGCCCCATCCAGTCTGGCCTTGAACACTTCCAGGGATGGGGTGTTGACAACCTCTCTGGGCAACCTGTTCCACTCATTCACCACCCTCCCAGTAAAGAATTTCTTCATAACTTCTAATCTAAGCTTACTCTCTGTCAGTTTAAAACAAAACCTGTGTGTGACTAATGAAATACATTGGTATTAGAATGTGAAAACGGATTTTTTTTTTTAATGTATGTTTCACTTTTATATGGTAATAAAATGCTGAATTCTACATAAAATGTATAGGATTTAACATACTATTTGATTTTGAGAAATTCTTTGTCAGTTGCATCTGACTGTTGAATAAGACTGCAATTATCATATGGTAAATGAGATGCCTTTTGGAGATGAAATCTTAAGAATATTTTTCCTTGCCCCTTCCCTCAAGGCTATGGAAATTGAGAAGAATTTCAGTGGGTGCATGTGTGTGCCTGGTTTTTACACTTGGATTTTAAACAAATGCAGAATGACACTGTAGGTTGTACATTTTTAGGTATGCATCATTGGCTGCTGTTTTGCGGTTTTAGTGCTCTGAAAGAATGGTTGCCTTGATTGTATGTAAGTCATGAGAGATGAGTGATTCTGGCAAATTGAGAATGTAAAATAGACATTTCCACTGCTTAAAAATGCAGGAGTATATCCACTGATTTGTTAAATCTTCATGTAAATGCCTGGTGTGTATTCATTTAGCATGTTGTGTGGACTGGCAGGTGGATGACTAATGGATTGCTTCATATTAGTCAGCAGATGCAGAGGTGAAGAACAGAAAACACCCAGAAACAGTTAATTCATCTGTTCATCCCACCTTAGCAGCTCTTAAAACAGCTACAAGACTGAGCTGCCTCTCCAGTTTTCATAATGTAATGTAGCATCTACATTAATTAGTGGTTTTGGTAAGAGGCCAAAAGAAATGTATTTGTTTCTTAATAAGAAAATAATTATTGTATAATTTTCTTTGACTGCATCAGCACTTTGCAGTAGTTTTCATATGAGTTAATGAGAATCTCTGCAGAAAAATGATCTTTCCTCTTTTGGTGGGTAAAATTCTGTGTGGGAGTGAAAATCCTACTGGCCCATGTGTTTGTAATGTCTGTAGCACTGAGTACTGCTCGGAATACCCCTATTCCTTTATGTTTATTTTCCATGCTTTTTAGGAATTCTGTGTTGGTCATTTACATGAGTAGTTAATGGACTAGACTTTTTTATTCTTAATGGGAATGGCCCCTCCTGATGTGCTAGAAGGTCACCTGCTAATTTGTAAAGTGCGTAACTCAAGGAAAATGAGTTCATTTACTGTATCCACATTAAAATTCATATAATTTTTATTTAAATATATTAATGTCTGCCATTTGCTAACTACCCCACCTTACGTAATGGAAACCTGACAGTCTGAAGGAAGGTAGGGAGCTGGTGACAGAAGATTTTTAATTACCTTTTTTTCCTAAAGGTTGTAACGATGCTGTCCAAACCTATTTGATGTTATAGTACTGCTCTTTCTCCCCACTGCCCACCCATTCATGATATGTGAACAGGTCATTTAACAAATTACCATCTAAACCCTATGGCTCTTAAAAAAGTTAGAAAAACTGGTAGCCAGGGAAGATTCTCTAAATGCGGGGGAACTAAGTGCTGGATACTATTAATAATGGTCTGACCATCACAGGGCTTACATTTCTTAGTTGACAGAAAGATGAAAAGAAAAGCAAGCATTTAGACCATCTGTATGTCTTTAAAGTGATTTGGGATCTGAGAAGACATCTGATTTCACTAAAAAAGCCAAACATTCCCAAGAAGATAGCAGTAATAGTGGGAGCTAAAGGATGGTCCTCTTTTATTTTTCACGAGAATAATGGGAAGCAGCTCATCAGAAATAGCTCCCATTTTCTCTAAGAAGAGGCACAATTTGCATAAACTGGAAGACTTAACAGCACCATTCTCCAGGCCTAAAATATTTTAATTTTCTTTAATGATTTTTTCTTTCTGCTTCTCCCCTGTGCACTCAAAAGTTTTGGCTTGGAATGGATCCCAGAGCAGCTTTGCTTTGGTACAGTTAGCCTTATTGCACCTATTTACTTTTGTCACATGCTTGATAAAGATTAAAATGGCCTTGTTGTTTTGAAGAATAACAGGGAAATGATACTCTAAATAAATAATATATACTCTAAATAAAAAAACTCAATTGCCTGTACCCAGGAAGGGTAAAAATCCCTACTAAAACTACCAGCAGTGCTTTCTTGGGTCAGAATGAGCATGAACATTGAATGTATTTTTAAGTTCTGTGGAAAATAATTTTGTGGAATCGTTATGTCATTATTATGCAGTGAGACATTTGGACTCTTACTGTGTGATTCCAGATTGTGGACAGGTCATGGTTTTGGTGTTCAGAGAGCTTCAAGTTTTGGGGGGAATGAAGTTAGCTTTGGCTTGATTTCTGCTTATGACAAAGCTATGAGCAGAAAAGTGTATGTCTTTCTTGAGTAAAAGGTCTTGCAGGGTCATGGCTCTAGGATTGTCTGGCACTGGGATGATCTTGCTGTACAAGACTGATAGTAGTGCATTTTCCAGCAGCACCCTGCAAACAGGAAGGATCTCCCTCCTTTTGTGTCACATTAAAGAGCTCATCTCTTCCATCTCCGTGCAAGGCAGCAGGTACCTTTGGCTCCTCACCACTGCCTAAACAGTCCAGTTTAAAGGAGCAATGTGTTGTCTGACTAGAAATTACAGAGATTTCCCACCGTGGTCTGGTTTCCTTTGGGTGTTTCTCATTGATTGACTGCAGAGATTGAGAAAAAGGACATGGACCCTGCTGGATGCTAGGTAAAGTAGCAAGCAAAACCAGTTTATTACAGAAATCACCAGCATTTATAGTTCTCTAACTTCCGGACAAATTCTTCCACTTAGACTTCCTTTGCCCCTGTTCCCATAGCAACACTATCAAATCCTTGCAGACATCCCCTTGCACCAGAGGTGACCTCATCTGCATCTTCTTTACACCAAAGTCGTCAGGTCGTGGCATCCTCTTCGTTCCATCTTTGCTTCTTGTTCTTGCCTTGAGTTTTATCTGTCCCATGGTTTCCGCTGAACCAAGGCTAGGAAATCTGCATTGCTATCAGCTTCCATCACTGTCTGGCTCCTGAAAGTTGACCCATCATTGGAAGCTGTTGGCTTCTGGCAGTGTATACATCAGCTCAGAGCTACAGATATTTCCAGCTGTGCAAATTAAAATTCCTTACCTAGTGCCTGCTGTATCAATTTAGGATGGCTACTTCATGTAGGTGAAGTAGCCTATTATCCACCTACTTCATGTTAGTGGATAATAGTTTGTGGCTGATTAGCAAATAAACATGTAATTTGTTGCTGTTGCCTGTGCTGGCACCTGGAGATGAATGAAGCAAATGTGCTCTGGAGAGGTCATATCCCAAAGGTGATGAATGCAAATACTCCTAAATTGGTAGCCTCATCATTTCACTGAAATGCAAAGAAGCAGGTCCAAATTTGGCAATTCTAATAAAATGATCTGTTAAATACAGAAAGTAACGTGAACTTGTGACTTTTGAATCTTTCATATATAGGTCTGTAGGTTCTTTTGAAGAGTTATCAATGGGAAAAGACTAGTATTTTTTTATCAAGAAAGCTTTGTTCGCAGGTATATAAGTTACTTTATCTTTTAAAAAAACTGCACTTACTCTTGAAAGAATACAGTAGCTTCTGGCAAACAGGTTTAACCTAGTTTTTCAATACAACATCCGGCTGGGAAAGTTGCTGGGATGATACCTTGACTTGTAAATGTCACTGTGGAGTCAAAGTTGTGTGTTATGGATTTGTATTTCTAAAGGCAAATACTTCATGTCACCAGCAAAATTATCATGGCCTTCAAATGGATTATGGTTATTCCTTGGAACGAAAAACTTGTATAACGATTTTTCATTGCAAAGGAGCGATGAAAACATTGCATATGAAGTTGAACTAATCTTAGGTTGCATAAGGTCATAATTGTAAAGGTTTTCTTTTTAATCTGAAGTGCTCCTTCATAGGCTAATCTTGTAATAGTCAATCTGGGTATGAAAGTCACCTTGTCAGTGTAGAAGGAAATAATACTTTAAAAAAGAGGTTTGGCTGAGTAACATTCTCGAAGAGCACAGCCTTGTTGAAGATGCCATTTTTAGATACTGTACAATTTTATACATTTTTCTTGGTGTCTATCCAAACCCTTAAAATAATGGACCAGCTACATCAGGGACTTGCAAAGGACTTTCTTCTATGTTGGTTTTTATCTATGTGAGATCATTTTGTGTCTGTTGTATTTGATGCTTAAAATGGTTTACCTTACAGTTTCAAGACCAAAGAGCAATCCTGACATTATGTGATACTTTACAACATTTGTAGTTGTGTCCTCATTTATGCTGGTATAAATGCATTGAGGGGATAACTGCATTTTAGTGAGCTTAGTGGTATTGATAGAATATCTCTAGTCTTAATCAGTCCCTGGAGCAACCTAAATCTGTATATAATGAGCATTCTGGAAACAGTGTGTCTACCTCTATTGTTAGAAATCAGAGCTTAGTGGGGGTTTTTTTGCTTTTGTAATTGGTGTGATGTTCAACTTGAGTAAATTTCATTCGCATTAACCTTGAAGTAAGGAGCTTCAAGTTGTTGGTTGTTATTTTTTCATGTCTCAAGTGTTTTGTTTCTCATTTCTTTGTGCTTTTTATCATAGGAAAATGAAATAGAGTTAATAACTTTTATTTATAACAACACCTTTTATATTCTTTGTTTAAAAAGAACTTATTTCAGGTGCTTGCATAAGGAATGAAAGTTGAAAACAGGTGATATCAGCTCTGTTGCACTTTTAAAGAGATGCTAACAAGGCTGCTGGGTTTATAGGCTTATTGACAGAAAACAAATGAATTTCATCCCTTTTCTTCTCTTCACTGCTTCTTCCTTCTTTTTCCTCTTAGTTGCGCTTTTCTGAGCAGGCATAATAATTGAAGTGTACAGCATATGATGGTTACTGACTGGCAGTATGGCAATGTGATCCAGTGTGTACATGGCTTTTGACTTCACTGCATGTGAGTTGGAGTCAGTTGTTTTACAGCTTCCTTCAGGAAAGATTTGAAAATAACTGAGGAAAGGTAGATTACATTTTGGTGCCTTACAAGATCCTGTTCCAGGAGTAAAATACTCGAACTTAATTTGAGGCTCTGAAAAATACTGTCAATATTTTAAATAGAGTAGTACAAGAATTGCTGTGTAACTTCTTGTCACTAATGTTACTCAACTTTGTGAGTTGTTTCCCACTCAGAGACACAACTCAAGGTGGAATTCTCTTCTCTGAGGGTTTTTTTTTGGCTTTGCTGTAAGTTTGTTGGGTTTTTTGGATTTTGTTAACTAGTCCCAATGTACATACTGTGGAGGATAACACCAGTGGTACAAAGTAGTCTTTTAGCTGGTGCCATGGATGTTCTGTTACCCAAGAGAATTCTGTTTCCGTCTTCACTGACTTGTTTTCCACTTTTCCTTCTCAGCATTCATTTTTTTATGCCTTCATATGTAGGTCTGCCTTTTAATGGATGATCTTGTTTTCTTTTTTACATCAAGGCATTGTTTCACATTTCTTCGTCCTTTTACTTTGCCGATGTTGGGGGTTTTTTAAGAACAGTGTTGCAAGACCTTTAAGCATATATGTTTATACATGTTTAGAAAAGATGAGCTGTGTCCATGTAGTTATTTCTGCATAGTAAAAACAACACCAAGAATGTCTGGGTCTGTGCTGCAAGGAGAGGTGTGCTATGGAGCACATTACTAAACATTGTTTCTCTCAACATGTGTATATTTATTGTCTTAGTTGTGTATTTTCCAGCCCTTTCATACGGAGAAGGTATTGAGTCAAGGAAGAAAATAAATAGCTGAAAAAGGAGGCAGGGAATGTGTTCAATCCTTTGTATCATCTGCTAAACAGGGTATTATCCTGTTGCAGACATTCCTGGCCATTTGAGATTTATCTAACAAGTATTGTATGTCTTGCATATATTCCCTTCACATCTATCACTGAGCCGGGATTTTTCACTGTTGCCTCTGATTTAAATGGAGAAGGCTCCTGCATGTGTCCCGTTGCAGAATATGCATGCAAAAATGGGACTTACCATGGTCGTCCTTTGCACAACGGGAATGATCACATTGCATTGCATGTTACCATGTAATACAGGATATACTGTGTTCTGGTTTGAGTTTGATGTTCAGTGACAAAAGGATGTGGAATTATTTAAGAGATCTAGTACACTTTGATTTCAGTGGTTGCATAATGCTTTGTTCTGGGTTTCTCTTGGATTTGTCCGTTTTCATGTATGTTCTCTGAAATCGCTGATCATCTTTAAAGAAAAGCATTAGGTGGGAAGTGTCATGTCTTTGTCATGAGTTGAAATATTGCAAATAATATTTCTGTTGAAGGATTTGTTATGAAACACCCACATTTTCCATATATTTGTAGTATATGAATTTATTTTATAGCTGAGCAAGTCTTGCAAAATGTACATTTGTTTAATTTTTAATGCTGTATCATGACATACTAACAAGTTGCTATCCTTTACAGGTAAAGACAAATCCTTTTACTGTTTTACACATCACATGAAACTTTGAGTATCATGAGTGAAATTTGCATATTACTTTATAAAACATTATAGGAAGCTGCAATTTAATGATGTTTACAGCAATGTGAAAGAGGCAGAATTTTTTCTGGTGGTGCCATACTGAAAAACATTTGTACATACAATTATGTTCATAACTTATTAAAGCTAGTATGAAATTTAAATAAAACGGACTTGAAATTGTACTGAAATCTATTTAGTTGTGTAGGTTGGAAAATTACAAATCAGGTCTGCTAAGTAGATAAAGGGTTTTTTCCAGTTTTACATTTAATCACATTTATTCCCTGTTCAGCCACATTATTTGCTTGTTAAATGCCCAGGAGAATATTTTTTGTAAATTATCTAAACTTTTAATAGCTTATGCACACAGATTCTAGTACTGCCAACAGAAATACATCTTAGATTAATTGCTAGTTTAAATGTCTAGATGCAGAGATCATGCAGTTTTTTTCATGTGTACTATAGAAATGTTCCCCAGAGCAGATCTGTGATCTGTTAAGATTCCCTGATCCAGGGTGAGTTGAATTGGAGGGGAGATTTCTCATCTGTTTTGGGTCTGTGTTTGCAAAGATGCAAAGATGAGGGGAATTGTTTCAAGCTTTATTTTTTTTTTTTTTTGTGCAGTTCACACAATGCACAAAACCTATTCATGTTTTGTATAATGCCATGTTTGAAACCAGAACCCTTCTTGGTCATCTGGCTGGGATTCCTTCTAATTATCTTTCTGATTATGGAGAAAAGCAGCTGTTTGATCTTCAGAAGGAGTACTGTGGGTGAGCCTGGTGCTACTCCTACACGTGGGAATACCGCTGAGATGGAATCTCGATTTCCACACTGTGGGCTGGAGCAGGATTAAGCACTTCCCACATGAATTTGCAATGGAAAACAGAAGATAAGTTGGATGAATGTAGCCCCAGCTCATTAGAAAAAATCCAAGCAAACCACCAAAATGTTTCGTACAAAAAGTCATTCTTGGGACTTCTTGTTTTCTCGCCTGGTTTATTGCACTGTAATTCTTCTATTTGTTGTGCGTGAGGATCATCTCAGTGATGTTTCTGTGTAGTTAATGAACATTTTTTTTTAAATTATTGTTCAAAGGAGTAAGAACATGGCTGTGCTTAGCCAGAAGTTGCATTTCATGAAGCAAAACTGCAACTTCACAGAATATTCAAGCTCAATTCATTAATTACCATTTTAAACAAGGTTTGTTGGAAAAAAAAATTAAATTAAAAAAATCTAATTGAGATTAATGCTCATAAAACACTTTGGAGGTACAGAGTGCTGTTTCCAGTAGAGGTCATTTAATCTGTTTGGGTTTTTGTTTCATTATGGTATGGGTTTGTGTTGTTTTGATTCAGAATGAGCGGTTGCAGTCAGAGAGTTCACACTTGTAGGTACCAAAGGTGCTCAGCTTCACCCAGGCTGCCCAACTGGGGACGTGTATCATCAGCACTACTGTGTCTTGCTGGTTAATTATCTTTGTGTGCAAAGCTGGACAGAGAACTCAGGAAAGAAAAATGTCTTTGCACAGCAATAATCAATAAGACCAGCAGTATTTTAGGCCTCTGGTGATCACAATTTAGTTGTTTTGAAAACAATCACAAGAGTAATGATGTAGAACTTGTCATTTGCTGTTGTTCCTGACAACTCAGAAGAAATTGTGTTAGGAATGGGATTAATTAAATATTCTGTTTATCTGATCTTGTTAGTGAATGTTTTGAGTATTAACTGTAAATTGTACTACAAGGTTCTAAATCAATGGCCAGCTTTACTGCCCTTCAAGAATAATAAGAACCTGGGAGTCTCCACCCACCCTACCAGGTCCAGCTCCAATTTAACTACTGGGAGATGAAGCAGCTCTGCAGCACAAGCTCCTGGAATAGTACTGATTTTTTTGCTTAAAGAGGTTAATGACCTTTATCTAAAAAAATTACTCTTTTTTTAAAATGAAAGTGGGTTAGGCTAGAAGTCCCAGGATTATTTTTTTCATATTTATGTGTAAGATTGGAGGGAAAATGCTATGTAATTTTCTGTTAGGTTTCTGCTAAGCAAATTAATTGGACTATTGGAAAGTACATTAGCTGTAAGTGAACCAACTAGTACAGTCTCCTTTTTCTAGAGTTAAAATGCATATATATTTTTACTAGGATAGCTTTTCTTCATTGGCTTTCCAAGGTGAGTGAGCCAGATAAGTGCCAATAGGTATTTGTCATCTTGAATGGTAAAGGCAAGTTTGCTTTTGGGAATAAAATTCCTAGATTGAAGGAATTAGCAATGGGTTAGCATACGTCTTGTACAGCAAGTAATATGCTATGTTCAGACCATTTAATATAAAGAGCTACACATAAATAACTTAAAACTCAGAGGACATAAAAAGTGCAGCCTTTGAGATTCCAAATAATGTGTCTGAAGACAGGCTTGGGAACAAAATGTGATCTCCTTATGAATTTGTTGTAAATATAAAGTAAAATTTATTAAGAAGTAATTTTGTCTGAGCTGTAGAACTGCATAGCAGCTGCTCTGAGGACAAAAGCAACAAGGATACGAAGTGTAGAAATGTCCAGTGAACTCTCAGCTGGTCACTGTGGCATGAAAGCTATCGTGGGCTGCCCGTCATCAGGGAGGGAGTGTGTAAAGGCTTCTAAAATGAACAATATTTTTGAAGTTATTTTTTGCTGACCACAGTGTCCTCAGTATGATAAAGATGGAAAAAGTGCCCAAGTGAGCATGGAGCTAGGAATTGCATGCCCGAGTTTGGAGTGTGGAGCAACAGTTCTGTATCAGTGCTGAGGCTACTCACTCACAGCTAAACTTCCTATTCCGAAGAAGAAAAGAGACTTTGTAGGAGGTGTAGAAATCATGAATTAAGAGGAGAAAGTGTAGGAATTGTCTTGATTTACA
>VZTE01000778.1:379066-395873 GCA_013397775.1 Eulacestoma nigropectus | reverse complement strand
CGGGTGGTGGGGGTTGGGTGGGGGTTGGTCTGGTTTTCAGCCAATAAATTTAATTTTGCATTAAAATCAGGCAATATTCACTTCAGCAGGACTTCCAAGGATGTGGCTCAATGCCTCATAGCTGGAGTTGCGTGTAGTGCTCCATTCCTTGCAAACAGTCACAAGCAAATCTTCCCTATACTTTTTTCAGGGCTAATTGTTCCAAACAATGATGCTTTTGTTGCTCCTTTGGAGTTTTACAGGACTAACCATTTATAAATAATACTTTTGGGCTGTTCTTACCCCTCCATTATGTAGATTAGAGAGAAACAATAGAAACTTTTTTATTACTAAAATGAATGATCTTTGCTCATCACTAAAAGGCTCCATTTCAACACAGTGTGGGGAAAAAGTGTTTTATTGGGTGTTTCTCTGCAGTCGTACATGGAATAAAATGCAGGTTGGGAATATGTGGCATGCAGAGGGCTCAGGGAAAAGAAGTGGCCTGTGCTCATTTAGGCCAAGAGGCCCATTCTCTGGGAGCCTCAGGTTCCCAGCAAAAATGTTTTGCAATGTTCTCTTCTTTAGTACCATTCTAGGTACGGGGCAGGGTTTCCTTTTACCAAGAAAGACTAGAAACACGTTGTATTAGAGAATTCTTAAAATAACAAGCAAGCAGGCAGTAGAGACATGGGTAATTTTTTTCCAATAATCTGCCTTTGATATTCTGGGATTTATTCAGAGAAAAATGAAGTTACTATTTCGTGAGGCAACATAACCTATTGAACAAAACTTCAACAGTTAAAATGTTGCACTTCTAAAGCTCTTTGAGTTATTATGAGTAAGGTTTCTAGAAATGACATGCTGCTGTGCGTCAGAACCGCTTCTAACATGACACCAAATGCAATTATTAAAGTTTTAAAATAAGTGAAAAGAGTAATTGAGTTCAGCAGCAGTATAGATAAGCCTTGTGGCTTATCCTGGAACTTTGTGACATTTTTGAAATCTAAACTGCTGTTCGTGTCTTCTGTTTGTTGAATGTGGCTTCAGGAGGGTAATAGTATGTATGTTGCCAGTATCTCCATAGTAAGGAAGATAAACACAGGGTGAAAGAAGGAGCTTTAATATGCCACCAGAGTGGTTGTTTATGGTTACTGTCTGTATTTTTCTGTATGTGTGGGAGAGGGAGAGTAAAAATTTAACTTTCCAAGTGAAAAGGAAGATAAAAGGCAGGGATGGAGTTTCACTGATTGAAAACAAGAGGGAGGGAGCCTGCTGTGCTGGAAAACTAAGGGAAACTGCTCCAGAGTGAAAACACTGGGAGGCAATTGAAGCCTTGTTACCAGTGTTCATGCCTGAGAGTGTCAGTACTTTGTCTTGATTTTCTCTGATACCTGATCCAAGGGAAAGTTCCCTCTCTGGCATGTTTATGTCGCCCCCATCCCCAGACCTTGGGGCCCTAAGGTGAAATGTGACTGATAAATGCCATGGAGATCCTTCCTTATGTGGGATTTATTCCTGCAGAGTTTGGAAACCCATGAAAGCAGCAGGGCAGTGTTTGGGCCGACTGGGTCCATTTTCAGCTCTTGTGTGCTGTAGAACTGCTTTGCTGTCCGGGGAGGGGTTTCTGAGCCTGCTTGCCTTGTAGGAGAAGGCTGCAGTTTCAGTAATCTTCTAATGTAATAATTATTTTTCTACATGCTGTTCTAAGCTTTGTGTTAAAGTTCTAGTGAAAATTTTAGTTGGGAATTGTATAGGAGACTTGATGAAATTTGAGATACTCTGGGCATCTCACTTCTGAAACTTCCAACTTGAATACAAAATATATTTTCCAAGCAATGTGTGATTGACTTTGCATACAAATATTTGCCTTTGCAAAGTATCTTTAAACTTTAATTAAAGGGAAGGTATTTTTTGCCTTTACTGCTACCGATATGGAGAAAGATACATTTATGTATTACGTGTTTGCATGTGTGCTTTGACATCCAGTGTGCGTGATACCATTTATCAAGACAATTAGCTTATGGCTTGTTGTTTTGGGAGGGCTCATGTTGAATATTAAGAAAAGAATTTTGGAAAACTTATTCTAGCTAAAAAATTTAATCAGTCGCATATTTTGATACTCATGCTTGTAGTTCAGTTTTTCCCAATGCACAGGACAGAAAAAACCTTGATAACACTCTACCTTTATTTCTGAAAGTTTTCTTGAAATGTTCTGTTTCTATGCCATGCTATTCAGAGTATGAATTCAGACAAGGAACATAACTAACATAACTAGTTTTCTGGAAATTTTTACATTGATTTTTAACTTAGCAACATGACTAAATCAGGTAAATTTCTTCAAGGAATTTATTGTTATTTGCTTTAAAAAAAAAAAAAAAAGCTTGTTGAATTTCAGTGTGCATTTCAAAATCCAGTAATAAAATAAGTAATATGGCTGAAAAATGCACATTAGAATTAGATTTGTCATCCTTATTTGCTTTATGTCTACCTTTATCTTATGATGCATTATTCACTGGTATTATACAGACTACTCTATTAAGTCTTAATCAAATGCATTTTATCTTAAGTGTCAATTCAATATTTTGCTATTGTATTTCTGTTTTAAAATACTGAGCTTTTTGTAAGGGAATGATAAATGTATGGCAGTTTGGTCAGGAAGGGACAGTTTTATATTGGCATTTTATAAATTATCTATAAATTGCAATTCTACATTCGGCTCTAAAATGCCTGTGGATTCAGTCTGCTCTATTTGCTTATATGAAATTGCAAAACTGAGGAAGCAAAGTGGCTGATGCATGTTTATCACATTTGGATGTGTTGGAGAAAGTGTTTAGATGGGAATGTGAATTAAGCCTTTTTGATCAATGCAGATTGTTTGCCCTAGAACTACTTGGAGTTATGTGTATGTGGCATTTAGGGTGTGTGTCCAGTGTGTGATTTTGTATGTAAAAATACGGACCAGGTAATTGTGTATGTTGCTGTACACAGCTGTGTAATTGCATAGGTAAGGATAACGTGGTTTCATACATTGATACAGTCTGCTTGTTTGGATTTGCATAGACTGCCTTGAGTTGGCTGGATAATGTAAAATACCAGTTAGTAGCTGTTTTAAAGTAGAATGTTGTCCCTCTTTCCTGCTTAATAGCACAGCCCAGTTGTGCTCTAAGAACAGAACTGGATGGTTCACCCCATGTGGGGCTGTAAGAAGGCTGGAGTTTTGAAGTCAGGTTAAAGTTAAAGATGATAATTTTGAATTTTCAGCATCTCAGTTGAAGACTTGCATTTTCTTTACAAAATACAAATAGGTTAAATGGTTGCTTAACAGTCTCCCATCTGGGAAGCAAGAATTAAGTGGTTTCCATGTCACTAACCAATTCCCATAAATTTACATTTCTCTGCAGCAACAAAGACTTGTCTAACTACAAAGCATGCTTAGAAGGAACTGCTAGTTTTCATTAAGAGGCACCAAAAGACAGAGCAACCCATTTACTCGGGCTAATACAAAACCTTCATTTTTCTCTATAAATTCTGCATTAAGCTACACTAATGCTGATGGGAATTAAGCCACGTGTATGGCCTCGGAGGCTGCAACAAACTCTTTCACAAACAGAATAGATGATGTTCACTGCTGGTACTTTTTTTCCCCCTCCAGGCTTACTAAGCTGTGTGGTAGGAATACACATCATGACAAAAAAAAGCAGTATTTATAGTAGCATTAGGAAGTTTATAAGCTCAGAAGCAGTGCAGCAGTTTGCACTGTTACAAGTTGTGGCTCTTTTTTTGTCTCAAGTTTATAACCCTGAACATGTGGCATCTAGAAAAAATGATGAAATCCAGTCTTGAAGAAGGGTTGGGAAGTGTCTAAGTTTAATTTCTTCTGTCATTTGTTAATAGAGCCAAAGTTAAGGTAGAGGATAACTGACCTGCCGAGGGCCTGACGCAGTTATGGCTGAAAACTGTGAAATACAGTCACGACTCTTGAGTGCTTCTCTGGTGTCTCCATCAGGCAGTGCTTTGCTGCTGATGGTCTGTGTGTTTAATGACCAAAAAAATAAAAAGCTTATATAAAAGTACTGCTGTGCCAATCAGATTCAGTCCTGCCGTTCTCAAATACTTAAATCTGCTTAAATGAAGTGATGCCTGTGCGTAGAAGCAGCCTTGAACTTGTAAAAAAAGGCAGTTTAAATATGTGTCCAGCCTTTTCTTGCCTGAATGGTATCGGATGCTGTTTTTCCAAATGTGCTTGAGTGAATGAATTTAGGCCCATATAAAAGAAATACAAGAACCTTGCTTTGAGCTATGAATAGCAGATGGAACAGTGCTGGAGTCAACATACTTGACTTTTTCAGCCTTACACACAATATTCATTTGGATGACTTGATAACATAAATTTAACAGGTCTGTAGGGTTTTTAAGACAATATAAGCTGTAAGAATGGATAGCTGTAGCTCAAGAGCAGTTAGGAAATACTTCTGTGCTGAGAGCATTGGAAGTCTGCTGTAGTTTAGTTTCAGAATTTTAAGGGGTAGAATGGAAGTAGATGTCAGAAAATGTGAATATTTACTATGAATTTTATAGTGGTTTTTTGTGTTTGGGTTGGTTGGTTTGTTTGTTTTTAATTTAAAAATACTAAAATGCATTCTGAAATTTATTCTCATTCAGGCTGTAATGCCTATGTCTTCCCTTTTGGGAAAATGACCTATGGTTCAATAGAAGGCTTTCCTAAATTCCTATTTAAGCTGTTTGGGCTTAGTAGGGCTTTTTTTTTTTGCTTTGCTGGCAATGCTGTGGTCTGACTTGTGTGGACATTCCATGAGTCGTCCTTTCTGAAAACAAGACAAAATCTTAATTGAATACGGTGATGCTGAATTTGCATCCTGGGATATGTTTATATCAATTCTGATTTCCTTAATGATTTTGTTATTGTACTCAAGCTGTGCAGAAGCTTCTCAGGCCTTCATAAAACATATATATTTATAGTCATGATACCTAAACAATCCATTCATAAAACTGCTGTTTTGGGTGAGTATTGTGTTCATACTGGATCCTTCTGTGGAAAGTGTTTCCTTTGAAAACATAAAGTCGTTAAAGGGAATGGGGAGAGAGATGAACATAACAGCCATAGAGTATATGGAAAAATTGATACGGTTTTTTTAGTTACTTATATTGCTTTTTTTCCCCCCTGGCAGTCATTGGATCCCTTTGTGTTAAAAAGCTTGACAGATGTGATGATGTTTTCCTTGCTTTACCTACTTTGTTTTCATGGCTTCCAGAAATTCAGTCTCACTGCACTTTATAAGCTGGCACCACAACACATGTTTAAAGTCTCTTAATAGAAGAACATACAAGAGCTACTGCAACCTTTTGTCTGCTGGCACATTTCTACTACCTAATGGACTTTAGCCTACTCCTTGCTTTTAGTATTTTGCCAGTGGGATTTACAGAGGGTTTTCTTTAGGTTTTCTTCCTTAATTTGTAGAAAAATATGTTTTCAAATCGAACTATTTTTGGATTCAAAGGTGCCTCTAGCATTGCCAAAAGATTTTTTTTTCCCTTTCTATATTGAAGTAAAAAATAGTATAAAGCTAGGGAAGTGACTGACTGAAAATTTGTTTATGTTTTGTATTTCTGATTTGGGTTCAGACAACAGATTTTGTAGCTTGAATAAGAGAAAACAGTTTGTAGTTCTATGTGTATGTATAGATATTAAACCTATTGGATTGTTATAAAAACAAAACAAAATGTTTTATTTCGGGTTTCTCTGTTCTTTATTCTGGATTTATTTTAAAGAAGTGAGAATGGTGCTTGCCTTGTCTTGCAGAGAAATTAATAGTTCTCTTTTGAAAAACGTATACAGTTCCCACAGGTAAATATTAAGCACCAGATATATGCCACAGTTCACTGGAGGGCTGGGAAGAGAGAGCTTATCATTCTGTGTGGCTCTGCCACCCTCTGAAGTAGGAGTAATTTCTAGGAATTGCACCCATTCTTTCAGTATTTTCTATACCTTTATCTTCCCTTCCTGACCACCAACTATTTTCCCACTCTGCACAATTAGTCTGTGGGAACTGGTCATGCAGCTCTGTACCCAGTTGTGGGAATTGTTCCTGGACCCCCTATTTCAGGTTCCCATAGATATGTGTGTTTCTGAACCCCATACTTTATGTTCTCGGAATTATTAATTATCAGTATAAACACAAGTATAAAGAACTATAAATATCAAGACTATGACTTTTAAAATAAAACCTATAGAAGAACCCATTACACATGTCCTTTTTGGGAAGGTGAATGAACTTTCAGGGTAAAAAGTCCTGATCTTACTTTCAAGTGTGTCCTGGTCTGGAGATTTATTTCAGGTCTTCAAAACACAAGCCCCTAGATCCTGGAAACATGATCTTTTATAAATTATGATAGTATCACTCTTTTAAAATGTGTTTTAAAATTATGATAGTATCACTCTTTTAAAATGTGTTTTAAAAGGTATGTAAAAGTCTAGGAGTAATTTGCAAGAGAAGCACATTTTCCCTTTACGATGTTGTAATTATTTTGGAGACTTAATTTGTCATTTATTCCCTGCGGAGTCCTTGAAATATTAGTTTGCTTTTTTGAGGTTTTTCTGATGAGCAGGGGCAAATTTGGATATTTGATCCTCCAACTAGAGCTTCTATTGATATGACAAATAGATCAATTTGTGTTTCTAATCATGCTGATAATGTCATATTCAAATCCTTGATGACAAACAGATACATACATTGTGGAGGAAAATAAGAAGTCTTTTCCAAAAAAGCAGGATGTTTAACTGAAATTTTTTCAGTCATTATACTTTGAAATGTACCATTTATTTTGGCATTCATTTTCATTCTGTAGTCTTGAAGGCCCCTCTCTCATTTATTACTGTTAGCATACCAGAACAAATGTCTTTCAGATGTGAAAAATCAATCATCTCAAAAACGTCACCAGTAGTTATTTGGGTGGATTAATGCAAGGTGTTGGGAGAGGAAGGTTGAAATGTAGTGTCATAATTGAGCAGCACAAGTCACCAGAGAAATAATAGTCAATTGATCAAGGTTCCAGCTTGAGAAGCCTTTTAAAAAATAAAACAGGAAAAAAAGCGCCACCTAAAAAGAAGTAAAACCCTCTACCAAAAAAAAGCAACATAAGGAAGGAACTGGGACAGTTCTGGGTCTCAGTGTGTGCTGTCCCAGTATATACAATACATTAAATGCTGGAATGGGCACACACTTTGTGATTTAAGTTCATTGAATACAGCATGAAGTTCTTTTCAGATTTTTATTTATTGGTCCTGAATCTGTTTTCAGAGCTACTTCATAGTTGTCTGGAAAATAGAAAATGAAGGCCCTTCATGGACTTATTCTGTAATCTCTAATGCTTGAGTGTCAAGTTCAAAGTCTTTCTCATCAAGTCCATGTAGCTTTGCACCTGCAAGGGAGAAGATGAATAATGATGGTCTTGTCAAATGGGTCGCAGAGAAATAATCTATTTTTCTTCTACTAACAGCTTAAATCAGCTGTCTACAAATGTTTAGTGTTTTAGCTGATTTGAGGTAAGATAAATCCCATAGCTGAGAGGATATTGTCCAGAAAACAAACAAATTGTAACAAATCTCTTTTCCCCTGTAATGTGCTGAAGAATAACTCTTATGAATAAAAGATCACCCACATTTACACTGTTCTTGGCATAGTCAACTGAAATTACAGAAAACACATTGCTGACTCCTGTCACATTCCTACTGTTGTCTTCAGTGACTGAAGCTTCCATGGGAGGGAGGAGGAAGGTCGTTAATATATTATTAAGAGAATAATGTATTATTAATATAGAATATTTTGAAAGCAGAGGAATCCCTCAGTATCCTAATGTTCTTAATTCAGTATGTAGATGATTTTTGCATCTCCCTTTGCAGCATACAAGTAAATGTGGTGGAATGAGAAATATGTTATGTAACTGTGTTAGGGTTTCTGGTATGTTTTCAGTGAAGGAATGTCTCCATTTTCTTATATGGATGGACCAAACACTGAAGGTGATTTTGGGAGAATAAATATTTGTGAAAGCTAAATGGTTTCACTTTGGGGAAGAGGGGAGGCAATTATCTTCCAGTAATGCTTGCAATCATTTAGATTTTAGAGCAAGAAAAAACATGATGGACTTGTAATAAATAAGGCTTCATTGTAGTATTGCAGTAAAACATAGAGACTCATGAGAAGAATATTTTGGGGTTTGTTTGGGTTTTTTTAAAAAATAATTTGTACTAGTCCATGACACGGGTTAGCTTAATTTGCATTGTAATTTGTATTGTAATGAGCCATTTCTTTTCCAGAAAACATCAGTGAGGGTAAAGTGTCTGTCTGCAAACTACCCACAGGTCATATTCTCTGAAATCAGAGTGCTTTTGTGGAAATTGGGAAGCTAATTATTAAATGCCAGTTGTCATTGCTGCAAACTTGTAAGACTGCAAGAGAAACAAGATTTTAATATAAAACACAAAGCAGAATATGACAAATGTTTCATAGTTAACCCTGAGTTGAAGGCGAGTAGGGGGAAATAAAGGCATCATTTGATCGTATTTTGACATGGATTTCAAAATATCTATGATGATTTTTTAGTGCAGATGCAAAAGAGGGTATTGAGAAGAAGCAATGGAGTGATACAAGGTAGAGGAAAGTAAAATGTTCATTTGTGAACTCCTTATATACCTTTTCTCAACACAGGCTTGACAGGTCTCTAAAGAACTATTCTGGGAGGGGAAGTTTAGGTCAAAATTCAATGTTTGCCAAGGCTGATGAGACAGTGATTTGTTAGTGATAATGCTGCCAATGTTCTGCTTATAATAGTCAGAATATTAGCTTGAGTAGGGAGAAATTATTGAGTTTAGCAGTATATGTATTATTTAAGGTTGGAAATATAACTGGAACTCGCTAAAGCTCCTGGGATACTTCCTTGTTTTCCTAGGCATATTCCGGGGAGTAAGCCTTGGTCCCATTGAGTTAAATGGCAAAATTAATATGGAGTCCGAAGTCAAAATTTTTTTTCTTGTATCTCGCTACAGCCATAGAAAACTGGTCTGTTGAATACAGTGTATCTTAAAACAAAACCCTTATATAACATGTTACTTGCAAGCTTTCCTTAGTTATATATAATTAAATTAACTGAGACATATGGACAAGTTTGCTAAATGGTGATTTTCTCCTTCCTTGCCCTTAGTTCACTTGAATGTGGATTAGTTCTTTTAACTGTGTGCTCTGACTTTGAGATCTGCATTCATTTGGGGACATCCTCCAAAAGGGAGCACCAAGTGGTCTGTGGTTAAATTTTATGTATTAATTTGGATTCAGCATAGCCCTGCCAGGAGACCTAAACACAGCAGATCTATGCAGCCATACATCACACTTGAAAGTATGTCCTCCAAGGTGAACTGTAGCTTCTCTTTATGAAAAGCATTTAGAAATTAGTAAAGATGAAACAACAAGATTCAAACCCAGTAAGAAATTGAATAGTTTTGTTTAGATGCTAAGTAATTCAGCATGGATCATTAAAATTAATTAGAACTGTAAGCTTATTTTGAAGCTGTAAGAATTCAAAGCAGATGGGATTTTGAAGGAAAGGATAATCACCCTTTCTGTATCTTTCAAGAGTTTTGAAAATAATTTAATGATTTTAATAACACTCAGGCCAGTAGGTTCCTTCAGCTGGTGTGCTAATGGTGTAGTGATGCCTTTCCCTTCTATACAGCATCCCTTTAGGTGCTTCACTGAGTTTTCTAACTCACAGTTAAAGAACAAAGGTT
This sequence comes from Eulacestoma nigropectus, assembly GCA_013397775.1. NCBI lineage: Eukaryota > Metazoa > Chordata > Aves > Passeriformes > Eulacestoma > Eulacestoma nigropectus. The sequence continues at coordinate 386,089 of VZTE01000778.1, read as the reverse complement.
TTGAAAATATTAATCTTCCTATTAATAAACATGATATTTTTAAAGTTTATCAGGAGTCACCAATTAGGGAATGCTCACTGTTATGGAAGAAACTGTGGCATGTGGACTGGAGCAATGATTTAAGCAGTATAATTAGTAACTAAATATTAAGATGCATTACTTTGTGTCTTGGTTGGATTTGGTGCAAACTTGTGCTTTCACTTTGCCATTGCCAAGCCTGGCTCAAGAAGCTGAAGTTGTAAATCTGGATTAAGGCCAATATGCAGATTGCACAGGTGCTTAGTAAGTGAAGAAGAGCAATAAAGAACCCACTTTAGAATACCCACTTCATTATTTTACATTTTAGCATTCCAATTGCTCTCACGTTCAAATGGCCATTTCTAATTTTCAGCCATTACTTTGTCCTGGTAACTAGTCTGGCAAAGGGCGCCAAGATTTTATTCTTTGTATAGTAGTAGAGTATCTGCTATTAGTCTTGGAGGTAACATCAGTGTCTGTGGGATTGTGAAGGCCCAGACCAAGGACATCTGGTCATTCCACAGTCAGGCAGTGACTGGGAAGCAGTGTGATCACACTGGAGTATCTTCAGTAGACTGGATGTCTGAGGGAGCCTTTGGTTTGAACCTGGGCCTAATTCAGAAATAGTCCCCTAATTGTTCCATTTACTGACGTTTTAGTTTATTTGCAGAACATGCTACATTCTTAAACTTCCATGCTTTTGAATTTGAGATATTGAGTCAAAAGAAATAAAGATTCCTTCTTATTCAGCATAGGCCTCAGCAGTACTGTCTTTGGCCTTTCTAAGCAAATAGACTGTGGCCAGGTGTTTTCTAGGTGAGCCAAACTCCTTGCTGGAAACCCAGGTATTTAAAGCTCATGTTGTATTTTCCATGTCCTACTTAGTCTTAGCTCAGTGACTGCAAAGGAAGCCTTTGCTGTAGGTTGATGAAGATGTGAGCTGTCACTTCATAGGTACCCACTCACTTCTCAGAGGACCAGAGATCATAAAGTACTTTAAAGGTAAATCAATGGCTTCTATAATCTATTAATTGACATCATGTAAGTTTAAAGGGAACATTCAGTAAGTGAAATGTCAGTGCAGAGCCCTGGGAAGAGCAGAGCTTTGAAATAGAGCAGCTTTTACAAATGAAGCTGCAGATTAGGGCTAACCCAGTCTGTTTCTTTTTCAGTGTGTTTGTTCCTTACATATACATTATCTTCTTGGGGGGAGAACCCCCCCCTGCCCTCCCCTCAATTCTTCTGTGTTAAATAATGTATGCAGTTAGAACTCCTTTAGTATGGTTGGAAGTAAGTCTGCCAAAGCAAAGAGCTATTTTAATATAGCTTTTTCTGAAAGGAGAATTAAGAGATTTCTCTCCAACTGTAGTATATTTGACTTACTCATAGTCTCAGCTATCAGCTCAAACTGGGGAAGTTTACAGGAACTTGTCCCTACTAGGGTTGATATTTACCAGTTCTGAAATGGTTTTAAGATTGGGGAAAGGGGGTTTGAATTACGCATGTTTCCATGTACATCTTTTGGGTAGATACTGAACCTGTATCTTATTTCCTTATTGTTTTATGGGGTAGTGTAAACATGCAAAGATGTTGGTTATGACACCCCAACTTCTGTTTCCTTGGGAGGTGTTGAAATCTGTAATATGGTTGGATTTAATGAACTGGCAAGTGTCAGGGCATGGCTTGTCCCCCTGATCCTTGATTTCCTTGTAAGAAATGTGTATGACCAGGCATAAACCTGATCAATATTTTCCTTAATGTCCTGGATGATGAAATGGAGTGTGTACCCTTCTGGAAAGAGAACAACAATTTAAGCAAAATCCAGTGGAGAATGATTGGAGATATAGAAAATGTCACTCCATGAGGTATGAACAGGAGGAGGAGAGATTTAGCTTGAGGAAAAGAATAAAGGAGATGTAAGATTTTTTTTAATATGTAGTTTTACAGTTTAAAAAATGGAATAATCTAATATGCTTTTGTGAATTGTAAGAGGAGCAGCAACAGGATAAAAGAAAGTTAAAGCCTAGGGAAAGCTGTCTGTTTATTAAAATAGCAACGGAATAAAGCAACATGGGAAGGTGATGGAGTAGTCATCTTTGAAAATCTTTAGGACAGTTAGAAAAAACACGTTTTCTAGTTGATTTTATTTTAAAGCTGGGAAATAACTTCCAAAATGCCTGATAAACCTGCTCTCCGATGGGGAACTATGTCCGTATTTTGTATGAAAGGGGTTGCTGCACTGGCAGATGCTTGGGAGTGGAGGAGAATGACTGGGTTTAGACTTGATGGGGTTTTATGTATTTAGTCGCTTTTCAGGTTAGAATCATAGAATGACTTCTAAGATCATTGAGTCCAACCATTTAACGTAGAAGAAATGCAAGTGCTTACATGTCTTGTAAGTGTTGACAGCTTTTCCCATAACTAAGGGAGGTCTTTTTCAGCTTCGTAGGAAGCCCTTGTGCTGCAGGGAATTTTGTAGCAGGGGAGCTACAAAATTGTTACATGAAAATGCGGATTACATTATGAAAAACTGGCTTTTGAAATATTTCTTCGTTAACACCAAGAGTGTGTAGTATGATGCAAGACTTGTCAGGAAGCTGACAGAGAATAAAGTTGATAGCCTTGCCCATAGGTGAGGTCCTGATGGGCTCCCTGTAGTCAGTCAGATAGCTTGAAATGGCTTGAAATAAATTGTGGGGGTTTTTTATTTCATTGAAGAATATGAGATGAAGTTCATTACGAATACAGCAAGTAAGAAGGTCAGACACCTCGCTGCTTTGCTGAAGAGTCTGATTAATCAACTGTTGATCTATAGTGAGAGAAACAATGTAATTAGAAAAATGGATTAACTGTAAGTGAGCTTAAATCACACAGTTTAAAAAATTACCTAGAAGAAAATCCTTTCTCACAAATTAAAATAATAATAAATTTGAGGTTGCAAGCATGTTGCTTTTCCTTTAGAGATGAAGCCTTGTCTATGTTACCAAAAAAAAAAAAAAAGAAAAAAAAAAGAAAAAAAAAGAAAATATGTGTATCTGTTATCTGAGTGAGTGTGGTGATAACCATGTCACCATTCTGGGCTTGTGCAGTATGGATTTTCCTGTGCTGGGAGGGTAAGTGCTGTCAGGAGAGGGTGTAAGCTGTGCTAGTGTAATGCAACCATATCTGTTATCCTGGAAACAAAGACAAACCCATTTCTGGGGGTGGAAAACTTTAAAAAAAAAATCCAGCAACAAGGTTATCTTCTAGACCAAACCAAACAACCATCAGCAATTAAAAATGCAGTTCTACCTCCTGTCCTGAATGGGATTTGTGTGCCTGTAAGTGTTGTGTATCTTGGGAGCAGGAGTAGTGCTGCACTGTGGAGGCTGAGGCTCTGTTTTCTAGGGCCCAGGAAATGTTCAGTTTGAGGTTACACTTTGTGACTCCAAGTTGGTATAAATGTGGAAGGGAATGTAGTATGAACAGTGCGTGAATACAATTTAAAAAAGTATTTTCTTGCCTTTTTTTTACCTCACTATATAAACAACTGCATTTCCCTCTCTAACAGGGAAAAGCAGTGCCTCGCTCCTCTGCCTTCTCCTCATTTCTTTATTTGCCCTGTTTAGCTTGAAGCTTGCTGGGTTGAAGAAGACAAATGGGTGTCTCTTAGTGATAAGAGAGCAAAGCTCTCATTTATTTGCCTCTTCTGAACAGGAGCATGTAGATGTAAATGCTGTCCTACCTGACTGGGAAACAACATTGTGTTTCCCTCCTCCCCAACCCTGAGGAGATGTGGCATGTTCTGTTCTGCGGCCCTTCTCGAGGCAGACATCCGTTGTGCAGCTGGCAGATTTAGAGTCACCACTGCAGCAGTTCAAGCAGTCAGCAGGAACTGAACCACGAATTTTGCTCAATGAAAGACCCGAGGGAATAGCTTGTGAGCCATTGAAGCTAAAAGCTGTAGGAGGCTCCATTGGTGCTCTCTCCATCTCAGGACTTGACTTGTATTTGGTAGTGCTCAGTATTTTTGGAAGCTCAGCCTAACTTTGTTTCTGTTGTTGATAAATGTTTAATGTTATCCATTTTGCATTCGATGTGCATGATCTCCTCTCAAGCCTAACCTACTTACTGAGCCAGTGACAATGTGCAAACCTTTCTGTGTGTTGCTTTCTCAGTTATCATCACAGAAGTATCTGTGGGTTGAAAAGCCTTTCTGGTTACTAATGTGTGGTTGAGCTCTCTTTGTATCTTGCAGAATTGTTTTTGGTTTTTGTTTCTGCTGGTCATTTGTTCCCAGCTATCTTCCAGCAGGAGCCTAGTATTATGTGCTGATGGTGGGACGTCTTCCTCACAGCCTGTTTCCTCATATGCCTCACTTATCTCACCACTTTCCCAGACTCTCTTGCTGTTTTCATTCTTTGCCTTGCAGTGACCTTCTCATCTTCTCCCTGTTGCCCTTTTCCATTGTTCCTTTCTCTTTTGCGGACTTTTTTCCCCATTTTGTTTCATCTCCCTTGGCTATTCCCTACTCCCCCTCATCCCTTTGTGACTGCCAAGTGCAGGACATCCAGTTGGGCTGGCCAACATGTGTTTTTGCAGCTGCTCTGTGAGTTTGGAAGGGACATTCTGGATATAGAAGCTGCTGTTTGCTTGTCACTCTGTATGCATGAGTTACCACCTTGAGCAATAGATCTGCTCTGAGAACCAAGGGAGAATGGGAAAGGGATTTTGAAGGTGCCGGCTCTTTATCCATAGTTCAGGGATTATGCCCATAGTGGGTGGGTTAGATATACAACTTTGCAGATCTACAACTTTTATCTCCCCTGTATCTAGCAGTGCTGATTCCAATAGGATTTCAAGCAGTGAACACACTTTTATACTGAAGTTTAAATCAATTATTAGTTAGATTAAGCCACATTCTGTAGAAAGGATGCAAAGATCTTCAAAGGTCACAGAGTTGGAGGTGGTCAGAAGAGCAGACCATGCCTGCAGCTGTTGCAAGCACCAGGTAAAGATGGTTATATGGGCAGAGGCAGGGCAGGGAGTGAGGCTAGGCACTGAGATTTTGTGGGTGGTGGATTAAGGGTGAGCTGAGATTTTACTTGTTAGTGTTTTTCATATGGTTCACTGCTCTGGTATGTCTAAGCTTAGGGGAAGTATTGCGTGTTGTTAAGGTGACTGATTTCTGAGAACGTCTAATACCAAGAGAAGCCATGCAGCATGATCTGGTACCTTGAGTGGGGTGGTGGGAAGTGAAAATCATGGAATGGTTTGGAGACTGAAGCCAACAGATACTAAATGACTTTCCATTACACCTATGAGCTTGCGTTAAATTCAAACAATTGTAAATACTCAAAGGTCGTGGCTTGGATTGCTCTTAAGTTGGATAGGTTTTTGTACTAATTTGTTCTTCAGCTGAATAGTCCTTAGTTTGCAGGGGCTTGGTAGGAAACTTCAGTTGCTCCTTGGGAAGAAGCTCTGGCTGGTTTCTGGTCGTTGGTGGATCCCAGTCTCTGGAGGTAGAGCCAGGCCTGGGCGATGCCTAAAAAGGGAATAGCAGTTGGTCACACCTGGCTGCCAGAGGGCACTCAGGATCACAGTATCCATGCACAGCTTCCCCAGAAGGGAGCTTAGCAGGGAGGGTTTCAGGTTCAGCTTCCCTTTATCCTTATTCTGCCTAGCCCTATTACAAATAGTTCTCCAATTTTAATTCCAAGTTAAACACAGTAATTTCACCATTACCTACTATCAGGAACATGACATGTAATTTCTTTCTAACTCAAATACTATGTGGACAGAAAATCCAGTGTCTTGTTTGGTGTAAGAGGTTTTGGTGTTTTTTTCATTTGTAACAAGCATAGAAGATTTATAAAATATGTTGAGAGATATGAAGTTGCTTAAAACTTAGAAACTTTGAGATACATTTTTCTGTGAAATGACATTTGTCATTATTGTTTTCTTTAGCTGCAGACATTATTTGAAATGAAACCTGGCTGTAAGCTCTCTGGAGCTGTAGATGTTTAATTTCTATTTTTATGGCATCGCACTAAAATCAAAATTCAGTGTGATTTGTGATTGCTTAACTGTGCAACATGTCTTGTTCAGTCATGGTTCTTACCATATTTTTCAGCCAAGAGTCCATCTTAAGGTGACAGGAACAGAGTAATTTTGCATCCTAAGGTTATAATAGTTTGAAGGTCATAGCTTCTCTTTCTTCCTTCCTTCTTCATGTTTCTATTTTCTTTAGAAATTTAAGGTGGATAGGCCAGCTCTGTTGAGCCAGCTTTTTACTGCATTTTTTTGAAACAGGAAGGTTTTCATAAAAAATGTGATTCATTGAACAATTTATTTATTTCATGGTTTAGAAAACATTTTTTTCCCTTTTTGTTAAATACATCTACTTGTCTTATGCTCATGAGTTAAAGGGGAGCCTTAGCACCAAATTGTTCTGTGATTGTCTTTTTTTCCCTAGTTCCTTACTATATTCTATTTCTTGGGCATTATTGCAAGAGAGTTGCTGGGGGAAGCATGGAAATGTCATGTCTGTGCAATGTAGACCAAATCTGGCGTATGTCAAAAAACGTTGAAGTTCTGACATTCTAGTGAGTAAAATTGCTCAACATACCTGTGCAATTACTGCTGCTGTGGTGAGGAGGGAGAGGGGATTGTTGGCCACCGACCTTGCAAGTGCAAGGTGAATCCCCGCCATGCTGACTCAGACATGGTGGCAGCTGATCAGTCAGTCATGTATGTCAGTCCACCTGTAGTGCTACAGCCAGCAAATTAAATCACACTGCCTAGGAGTAACAAGGGCTTTGGATTTTAGGCCAGCAAACACCAGCTTTAATGGAAACTCATGTGAAAGAAGGCAGGGCTGCCTTTGATGTGTGTGGATTGCTTTTTCACATTAATACAGTCTTAAAAAACCAACCAACCAAAACCCCCAAACTTATCCATAGCAGAGGCTGGAATTCAGTCTGGTTTGGCTTTATGAGGGGGGCGGGGGGGGGGGGGGAAACAAAA
>VZTE01000778.1:323502-379034 GCA_013397775.1 Eulacestoma nigropectus | reverse complement strand
GGGGGGGGGGGGGGACAACAATAAAAAAAACCGCAGCAAGTTTTCTAGATAACTGAAGATATATCAATTTTTGGATATGCAGTGCTGTCTTCAGTTTTGCTCACATGCTAACATACAAAAGATGATAAGGGAAGAAATCAATGCAAAAGCATTTCAGTAACTAAATGGATCCCAACTGGTTTTCAGACAATTTATTTTTAGTGAATATTTGAGTATGTTAGCTGCTCTACTGCTGGGAGGGAGGTGGTATTTTAACTGTCAGTTATTTACCAAGAATGTTTTATTATTGACTGTGTTCTACACAAGGGATGGGGTTAGAAAGAGGCAAAAAGTCTTTTTCTAGTTCAGATGAAGACGACATTTTCCTATTATGCCTTTGTTACAGACAGCTTTTCTAACACCTTGATTTTTCCCAGTGCCATTGCCTTTCATTATTGAAAATAATAATAAGGTTTGGGTTTCTGGGGAAGTTTATGCTATAATCAGATTGGCCTCATGGAAGATTCTGCTGCATCATTACAGTGATGCAGAGAGCACCCGTATAAAGCATAAAAAAGGAAGAATGGTTTCAAATTTTATATTTGAATTTTAATGCTTTTCTGGTAGTAGGATCAGTCCTGGTTAGATTTAGTCAAATAAAGTAGTCAAGGCTACTGTGTTGGAGCTGTGAAGCATAATGGAATGTATCAGATAAATCCATTTTTCTACTGTAGGGCACAGCTACTACAGCTACTCTACCCCTTTTAAAGCTTGTATTTATAATATATTATTAAAAAGAAAATAACACTTTGCATTCATATCTCACGTGTTAAGCCATTTGAGTTTCACCAAATGAGACTGAATTTGTAAGCCACTAAAGGTGACTAAAATGATGGTGGCAGTAGCAGGAAAATCTTGCATTGCAGTAAGCTAAGTCTATTGATCTTGAAATGAAAGTTCAGTGGAAAAGCTGATGGAAAAAGTAGCAGAGCACAAAAAGACAAGCTGCACAACTAATTGAAATGAACTGGTTGGCTGTGAACATTCATGTGAAAGAAATGCTAATGCAAACAGTGCAGAAGAAACCCAAAATGAAAAAAAGTACTGCCAGTATTGTCACTTCTCGAGCATACGTAAGACATGGTTTCATATGGAAGAAGAAGTGTTAGTTGGTTAGTCAAATAAACTGAAATGTTCTGTGATGTCTGTGGAGGCAGGAGTGGAATACCTAAGGTTTCTCTGCAAAACCCACTCTTGAGTATGTAATGACTGGAAGTCCAAAACTTACATTTTTAAGAGAATATTGTGAACTTGATCATAATGTGTATTGAAAGGGAAATGCAATCAAAGCCCATTATAGTGTATAATATAGTTTATAATCACTGGGTACAGTAAAACAATGTCAACTCCAAAGACATTTTGAAAATAGCTGACAGGCAGCTGTAGAAAGGATGCAAATTTCTGTTCCTTGTTTTGCACCTGTGAACATGTGGCTTACATGATGTAAAAATTCAACTATGGGAAGGATGCCCTTCAAAAATATAATTGACTTTCCTGGAGTGAGATGTAGGAAAATCTGACATGGCATCTCACAGTTTCAGGCAAGTCTGCTGGTGAGTGAATCACATTCTTTCTCCGAGATGTACTTCTGAGTTTAGAGTCTTACCATATATGCAAAAGGGTGGGGTCGTTTCCCTACAGACTTAACTGAACAGTCAGGAACAATCAGGATGATTCTAGGAACAGGGATTGAAGTTGATCAGGGAAGATGTCCATCCTGTAAGAGATGCTACACAGGACGCTTTAAGAGGGCCTTTTAGAAGAAGGTGGCCAAGTACAAGGAAGAGTCAGAGGAGCATTTTTATTTTCTACATTATTATTGTCAGTATAAAAATTCAAAAAGTGATGTATCCATTTTCTCTCAAATCGATCATACAACATAGCTGGTCTCCCATAAGAGTACTGAATTTTCTGACTTCAATATTACAGGTAACAAATAGGGAGATAAAAAGAGATAGGGAAGATGATACCCAGAGTTATCAACAACTTAAAAGCACCTTACCCAAAATAAATACACTGATGTATCTGTATGCAGTTGCCAAAAGGCTAATGTTACACAGACTCATAAAATTGCATAAATTCACACTGCATGGAAAAAGGATGTGATATAAATCAGTTCTTTTGTGAATTGTTTAGAGTCAGGATCTTGTTTTCAGGTCACATCCAGCCAGTATTGTCAGGAAAGCCTGTGGTATCTGGGATTTGGATTTAGACTGTTACACAGGTTTTAAGTTGGTTTGTGACTGAAGTTCTAATTTTAAGGGGCAAACTTCATTGCAGCTGGGAAAGAAATAATAGTTCTGAGGTGTTTCAGTTTACCAGTCATCTGACCATCATAAAAGCCTCTGATACCCAGGCTGTTTCTTTTTGAGGGCTGATCTGCTTATGTTTTTCATAAGCACTTCTTGATTTGTATGTATTCATAATGAGCTTTGTCTGTACTGCACATAAACTGCACAGCCACAGATAGTGGAGAAATGTGTCAGGATTTATTTTTAAAAAATACTTTTCAGTATTCATATAAACAGTCTGTGATGATCAAAATGAAAGACAAAGCATAACCCAGATGAAGGGTCAGCATCTGTGCAAACTTGTATGTTAAGCACATGTGTGGCTGGGTTGTATCCTGTGCAGGAGTATGTGTTATTTATCATGTGGTTTTACAGCACTTAAAAACCCCCCAAAACCAGCCCCCTCCAAAATGAACCCTATACATCTCATTTTTAAATAGTATAGATATGTTTGCATAATGAACAATTTAAAGTTGACATCCGATAAAATACTGTCAGAAATTCTGAAACAGGTATCCTAATGCCTAAAAGTGAATCACATAACTAGTTCCTGGATCAAGACAACCAAATCAAGAGCAATAATGTGTCCCCTATCATGTTATAGCTCTACAGTATACATTAACTCATGCCATTCTGTAATTTCATTTTTCTGCAGGAATTTAACAGCTGAATAATTAACCTATGTTTCAGCCTCTGCCTTTTGTATTAATGCAAGCAAGCTGACAGCTTTAAGCAGAGAAAAATACGTAAAATGTGTTAGGGAAACATTTTGGATAGATTCTGCTTTAATTGGAGAGGATTTCGTAGCATGAAAGCATGACAACAGAAAGTTCAGTGCTTTAATATCTAGAATTAGCTATCACTGTAAGTGCTAATTGAGTAGAAATGTGTTTTCAAAAAGCTGCTAGATAGTGTATACTCATCTGATGACTCCTCCTCTTTAACAGCTCTGCTTTTATCCATGAAGGGTATTGCATCAGCACAGATCAAAGCCATCAGATATATGCTGTTTTACAAACAATGTCTCTCTTTTCTTTTCCTTCTAAAAGATATTCCAAATAAAGAGAGCTATTACACCTTTCAAGACAATTTGAAGAAGATGGTACTTGGTAGTGGCGTTGAGTTGCCAGAAACAAATTATATAGTGTCAACATTAGAACAACAAACTATTTCCCAAACAGTCTGTTGGGCTTTTATGCCAATCAGACTGCACCACGTTCTGTTCTTCAATACGGTCTCTAATTCTCTGATAACTCTCCCAGATAGTGATAGAAGTACTTCAGGAGGATTTTGAGCGCTTCTGCAGCTCGGCTTAGGGAAGGAGAGAGTCCCTGCTGTGTCGGTGCAGTTCAGGCAGCGTTGCTTCTGCTGTCGATGCCTGCTGCCGAATTTGCAGCTTCTGTAAGAGCAGATGGGCTGCAGGGGGCTGACATGGCTTGGATAAGTGTCGGTTTTACACGCAGGCTTATGAAGTTCGGGTGGAAATGGATCATAATAAGATTAAATTCCAGTGAGCTTGCCTTTTGTGTCTCTTGCCATGTATGTACAAGTAGCAGAAGAAATTACAAACCATCAGCCTTCAAGAGTTTATCTCCCCTCACCCTGCCTTTCCCTTCCTTGCATTGCATTCAGTGGCAGCAATCAGAAGAAAACTAAGTACCCAGATTATGTATTATTTACATAGGTTGACATAAAGGAAAATAAAGCCTTTGCTGTTGTTGCTGCTGCTGCTGCTGCATTTGTGAGACTCTGCAGCACATTAAGAAATCTCATCTGGTTTAAAATACAGGACTGGAAGTGAAAAGATGAACTGTCTGCTTGAGCAGAACTGTGCTAACATGGTAAATGTGATGGTTGTCCAAACAAATGTCATTTTAATTCTTTGCAGAGAGCATAAGGAAGTATAAGGAATTTATAAACTTTGCTGAGGTAATACAGCTCGAGTTTGTGATGGTACACATTGGCAGTGGATGCTGATGAGATGTATAGCTGGACAGATGAGAAGAAAACGACTGGAGGGATTAAGGAAATGTATGGCAGTGTGGCGAAGCATGTGGTTTTGTACAGAGATGCATCGGTTTCATTTCCCAGCAGCAATCTGTTTAGAGAAGTAAAGTGTTTCAATTACCTTATTACAGATAGTGTCCGAAACTGTCTTTAAAAATTAAGGAAAAAAAGTTCTGATTGCCTTTGTCTAATTACCTGGAAGCTTAAATGTGACATCTGTTACTCTATAAAGTTTCTCAACCTCTTTTTTGTATCCACAGTTTATTATTAGGTAGGATTTCTGAAGAGATTTGCCTTTGTCAGCTGGCTGTTTTGCAAAGCAAAAGGCAGTGTGAAAACACGAGCTTTTCAAAAGAATCTCTAAACAAAATCAGATAGACTTCCAGCGTAAAAAGAAGAAAGAAGGAGAAAATGATCGCCTAGGCATAATGTCCTGAAGGGTGTAATGCATGTTTGGCATTTGATGTCTGTTTTAACAGGATAGAAGGAAGGATGGGTTCAGAGAGGGCAGACCTGGGGCAGGCAGACCTGGGCTGTAAAAACAGTCTAATCCTTCTTCAGGATTGCATTTTTAAATCCTGATTAGAAGTTTGATATCCTAGAATTTGGAGGTGTTCCTCAAACATGTAAACTAGGAAGGGATAATAGTTTAAATTCAGATTTTTCATGTGTATAGTCTGAAGCATATTGACTGTAGCTCCCCTGCTGTTTTCTGCTGTTTTTGCAAGTCTTCACTCTTTCATTCCGGATAATTAGTTCCTATTTTGCAATAATATCAGAAACCATTGGATTATTTTTATATATTGGAAGTTTCTGAGTATGACACCTTTACGAAACATCCAGTCCTGAACCTCTGACTGAAGAGTATAAGAGATGAATTGAGAGGAAGTCAAGAAATGACTTGGTATGACTTGGCACAAGGTAATATTTTTTAAAAGAAAATATTATGCATACCTCAGGTTTGGTTGCTGTCTGAAATTTTACGACATTCTGCAAACATAATAGAACTCACATTTTTTCATAGTTTGCAGTTTGACATATTTAGACTCTGATAGTTTCAAAAAGTAGAACATCCCACAAAACCAGTTGAAAGCAATTACTCAGATTGTAGCTGCTGAGGAATTGGTTGTGCTGATGTGTCATAATGTGAGGATACATCCATATTTTTATTCCAGGAAACTGTGTGATTACTTTTTTCACCTCTTACTGTGGAAATGCTTTCTGGCTCGCCGGCACATCTACATGTGATTGTATGATTGTATATAACCATATATACCATAGTTATGGTTATGTTTCTGTCCATAGGGGGATAGATAAAAAGTTTTGCTAAATTTTTTTTTTTCTGAATATTGATAGGAAGATTCTCTGTACAAAAAAATGGAAAATCCGAATCCATCCAAACTGAATTTGGGACAAGCTGTAGGAGTAAAGCAGAAAAGCAGTTAAGAATTTCCATAATGCCACACATAGGAGAAAGGGATCTGCACTCCAGGTAAAATAAATAAGTAGTCTATCCCAGCTGGTTGCACTGATCCTCTTGGACACATCTTTGTAAGCTGAGGAGTAACTTTCCTGTGGTGTGATCCTGAGTCTTTCCAGAAGATTGAATTGTAAAACCAAATTAGTTATTTTATAGGAAGTTAAAAATAAAGGCAGTTGCTAACCCTGTGCTCGTGCAAGAGTGGGTAAACTAGTCCAGGACGCTCCCTTGTTCAAGTGTATTTAATACTGTGCTTACTTTTTATGCAAAATAGATGTAAATTTATGTAGATATACATGCAGAATAATAGCTTTGACCCTCAGGCTGTTGGCGAGATGCCAGCATGGCCCTGGGTACTGCAGCACTTTCAATCTCTATATCCTGGCAATTTCCTGGGATTATGTTATCATTTGATTTTTAATGTGAGTTTCAGCCACTTAAGAGTCTGATCAGTTTCCCTTTTACCACCGGCTTTGCTCGTGCAGAAGTAAACAAACATATTTATCACCCCTGGGATCAGTAAGTGCTAATAAAGTTGCTGTTGCTTGCATTTTGGGTTTGGTTTCATGACAGACGCATTGTAAATGAACGAGTGGTGTTGTACTTGTGCCACAGTGCAGCAGGAAAAGGAAAGATCCGAGGTGAGAGCATCCACGGTGATGGATGTGGGTAGTCCCTGCCTCCCACAGGGTAGATCAGCCCTGGGATGAGTTTCTCACCAGCCTAGCAAGCTCCTGGAGCTCCCCAAAAACCAGCCATGTTGGTGGTACTTCAAGACTGATGATTTGGAGGTGTCTTCTTTTGGTTTTAGTTCCAGTAACTTGATGTTTACAAGGGAGTAGAAATGAGTCTGTAACAAAGTGGAACCATTGTGGGGTTTTTGTTTGCTTTTTTAAAAAGTTGGCTACAGTGTGTCAAAGCTGGTTTCTGGAAAGGATACTGCTTGTCTTGTTATGTGGGAAAATCCTGTAATTACATCTATGAAAGTGTACTTAGATGTCTGGTCTTATGTGTGTCCCTCTGAGAATCCATACTAATATATTCCCTTCCATTTAAAAAAAAAAAAAGATAAGTCACTCTGGCACCTCATGTCATCACAATGCAGGACATTATCATCCGCATTTGTATTTTAAGGTATTCTAACTCCTGGCCTCAGCTATGCCTTTTAAACTAATTTTTTTGCTGTTCGTGGCAGATATTTCCAATGGACATTTTCTGTTAAAAGTTTTAGGTTTGGGATTTTTAAAGCAACATGTACAAATGTAATTAATTGCTGAAGACTAACAGACCTTACTATGTCAGCAGCACTGGCTGTGTGGCCCTGGAATTTCTTGCAAGGTGATATTTGTTTTGTAGTACAGATTGTTTTAAAATATAAAAGTAATTTCCACATTAATGTGTGATGCTTGATTTATAGAACAAAATGTTATTGTTTAATTTACCCACAGAAACTATTTCAATTATAGGCTTCCACTCATGTAATCAAATTTGTAAAATACATAGAAAGAAGACAAATAAAATGTCACCTCTCCCTGCACTCCAACCAGGAATTTTGATTCCTTTTAAATTAGCAAGTCCACTTGTATCTTTTAATATTGTCATTTCCTATGACAGTAATGTTATAGGACTATAACAGCGCTTTCTGAGCACTCTTCTGTGTGTTGAATCATTCCTCTTGCATTTTCATTTCCCTGTTCTTACAAGTGAACTTGCTGTTCATCAGCTTAGGATAGACATTACTATTCGGGAACATGTAGACGTGAGTTTGTGAAGCACAAAGGTCGTGCTGCCTTCACATGTGCATTAAAACAATGAACTTGGTATCAAGCCACCCAGAAAATGCTTAGATAAATTTGCATGAAATAGATGTGAGAAGAAAAACTAAAGAGCTATTGCATTCCCTCATCATGTTTTTCACTTGAGAATACTTCAGAGATGCCTTCTTTTCACGTTGACCTTGACTCCTGACCTTCACTTGCTTGCAACACAGTCACGTTCCCTCTAATTCCTGGAATCATAGAATGGTTTGGTTTAGAAAGAACCCTAAAGATCTTCTAGTTTAACCCCCTACTCTTGGTCAGGAATGCCCTCCAGTAGAGTAGGCTGCTCCAAATCCCATCCAACCTGGCCTTGAACACTTAAAACTGCTTTAAGGGTAAAATATGAACCTGATGATGATGCAGGTGTGCCTCTTCCCGAGGACTGTCTCTTCTGTAGTCCTTCCCAATGGGCATGAGATTTCTAGAGCAGGAATAATACAGTACTGGATTTTCTTGAATGGTTTGTCAACCCAGGTGTTGGTTTGTGTTGAGCCTTGTCACAACTGTGGCTGGTATTTACAGTATTGAGATAGCTCTTAGGAAAAAAATTCTTGTGCATACTCTTGTTCTTGGATTGTGTTGGTTTTTTGTGTCCATTAGCTGTAGATTTTCTTGTTAGCCTTGAAGGTCACTCTCTAAATAAGCATCAGCTTCCTTGTTTACTGACTGGAAAAATCTATCAATAGAAATGGGGTATGGAAAACGAGAAACTATTCCAAAAAAAGAGTGGAAAGTGTAATGCAAGTAGCTTCGAGCTAAGTAGCTTGTGGTTTCTCACAAAGGCAGACAACAGGATCTCTTAGATTTTGAACCTCCTGTTGGGCTCATTATGTTTTCCTAAATGTTTTCCAAATAATAATGCAGGATGAAATTGGAATCAGTATTTCTGTCAGGCTTTTAGAGCTCTGATGCTTACAATGACATCATAGTAGCATTACATTTTGGAGGCAAACGGCACTCGGAACAAAGATGCTGCACGGAAAGGGTTTGCAACTTTCTTAGGTTTAAAAGGGTGTTTGATGTTTTAAGTGACCTTGACTTTGATTGCAGAGTCCTGTAGTGTTCTGTGGGCACTACATCCTCTGTAGTGCTAAATTATCATAGAATCATAGAATGGCTTGGGTTGGAAGGGACCTTAAAAGTCATCTAGTTTCAATTGCCCAGTGTACTTTGTAATAAAGAATTTTAGTGATTTTTGATAAATAACTTTAATTTCCAGTCTTGCTTCTTTAAGATAGTGAAAATACTGAATTTTCTTACAGAATGTAGACATTTAATTTTAGACTTATGTTTACAGAAAAAGAGGATTATCTTGGGGAGGAGTCGTTTCCTTGTAAGTGAAAAGACTTAAGGAGGTAAGTACTTAATCAGTGAAAGTGCCATCTTTTTGTTATGATGTATCTTTGGAGCAACATTGAGTTGGATCAATGACTGTAATGGCAAAGGGATTATTTAGATTAAAAAAAAGAATATTCAGTTGTGTTGCCAAGGAAAGGCGTCATTGGAGCTCAGTTCTAAAACTATTACAAAACTGTTGCACTGCTTTTTCTGCAATGCGTGATATCACTCATCTGTGATAGCATTCATGTAGCCACTTGAGTTGGTGGAATTGGACAGATGGGGAATTTTTGCCTTTTCTATAGGACTTTGTTTCATTGAGACTTCCAGGCACATCTAACTTCAATGATCCTACTACATGGTCTTCAACCCTGGGCTTTCCAAAAACTTGTTTCCACAGAGAATTTTCTCTCCTCCTTCAACATAGTGCCTTCCATCACCTCTATTCCTAGCAGGATAGTGTGTGCAGTGCTTGACTCTGGACTCTCTTATGAAGGAACACTTAAGTTGGCAGTGTTTCTTTCTTTTACTATTGATATGCATTCATTTCACCATCTCAGTACTTTTTTTTAAAAAAAAGTAATAGAATCATTACTTCTCTGCACCAGTGTCCTTGTAATAACAGTGTTTTTCTGGAATCCTCGGATTTCAACGGCCTCAATTGGGAGATGTGTATAGGGGTCAATATGTTTGCGTGCTCTTTCTTGATTGATGACTTTTGATAAAGGTCTGCTTTGATTTTAGCTGCAGGGTTCACTTTTTTACGTGTACAAGAATGATACTTTTAGAGTTTACAGAGTTCATCCATTCCTCTTCCTTCATGCTGCAGTGTTTGGGCAGGAATGTCACATTTGGTCTTGGAGGACTGTGGACAGGGTGGAACAGAACATGCTCTGGTGAGAGAGAAACCTGGGGGTTAAAATGAGATGGTAAAATGTGGTATTTTTTTCCAGAAATAAGTCATCTCTTAAGTTAGTGTAATTTGTTTTGATTTTGCTATTCCTTGTTGTTTATCTGAATCTCTCTTACCCGCATGTTCATGTGTATTTTAAAGCATTTCAGCATTTTTTGTAACATCTCAGCCACAATCTGCTTAATTTTGTTTAAAATTAATTAATTTTTTTTTTTAATAGAGGTATTAAAGATATCCTGGTAAACTGCTGGCAAGCTGCTAATTTGTCTCGCAGATGTACATGTCAGACGTCCTCACAAATAGAAACACAAATCTTCTGGATTTGTTCAGTTGTGGTACAGAAATGTATGTTCTTTAATTGTTCACTTCAGGATCACAGAAACACAAATGCGATCTCATCAATATGCACTCAAGGCTTAAGAGCTCCATGCTGTTACATCTGTGTAATTTAGGAAGTTTAAAATAGGCTTTGCAGATGTTGGGAGTAATGGAGTATGTTGTTTATTTTTAATTCATTTCCATCGTATGTCATACTCTGTATATGAATAGTCAATCGCATTGGAGTATGTCTTCCATAAGGATTTCCTGGGCTTCCAGTGTGTCTTGTTTATAAATATTTAACTTTTGTTTCTTGAATTTGGGTTAGGCAATGTTTCACAAGGATCTCTTTTGTAAGCATGAAACACAAATTGATTTGTTTTATAGGTCCCAAATCCATGAGTTATTGGTGGTTTTGCCAATATGGATGGCTTGCAGTAGTACCATAACCCTTCTAAAATAAGGTGGTGGAGTCTTTTTAAATACATATTGAAACAGCCAGAAGTTAATACCAAAGATCAGACATTGTCGCTTGGCCTGTACTGATGTGATTAATTTAATGTTCAATGTGCTACACTTCGTAGGTATAGTGATATCAACAAAGTAAGAAACATCCACTGTAAACTGGAAAGTTACAGCTTTTCCTAAAAAGATGCTCAACAGAAAATTAACATGACATCAATTTTGCTGGGCAACATGTCTTTTGTAATCTTTGCATTTAGCTTCAACATGGATCCCAGTGTGCAAATGAATTATTATTCATTACCTTAAGACAGTTAAGACAATGTTATGCCTGTTACAAACAGGAGTAATTGGTGCTGCTTTTGTTACTGCCTGAATGCACTTTGACTGCTGCAATAGCACATCCTTCTCTTACCTTAGTTACCACTTTTCCACCTCTCTGTTTTGCATAGGTATTTGCTGTGCTAAAGGATAAAACTGAGATCAAATTCAGTCACAGACCTGGTCTCCAGACTCATCATCCTCTAGGTCAGCACAGTGGTTTTTTTGAAGACACAATAGAAATATTTGAGCTTCAGAAGCACATTTAAGACTAAGAGCAGAAAATCCTATCCCTCATTTAAATCTTTTATGTAAGATAAGGAAATAAGTAGCATCCCCACGTATTTTTCATCCATCTTGAAAGAGGAGGAAGTGAAGCTGAAGCTGGTCCTGAGTATTATTATCTTCTTCCCTATTTCTAGGGGAGAGCTGCATTGCTTTAGGAAAGAGTAAAATGTCAAACGTGCATATGCTGTGGGTGTAATGAAATTTTCTGTACTGATTTTACTAGCAACTGCAGTTTGGGAAAGAAATGTTTATATCTTAGCCAGCTGGAACTGCATTGGACCGTAACTTATCATTCATGCTGGATTTTTGGTGTCCATGTGTTCATAACCACAAATCTTGTTAAATTAGATCCAGCACTTGCATTTATATGTGTAGTATATGATATTTAAAAGATAAGCTGTTAGGCATCTGCGTATTTCAGTGTACAGTCAGACTTAGCAAGTAAATGGTCATCCTCAATGCCAAATTTTACTCATGTTACAGTATTAGACTCATTCTAAACTATAAGTTTTTGATTACATGATATTATAGGTATTCAATATGCAAACAAAGAAAAGTTTGGGTTTGACTTTCCTCCATATGCAGTGCTTTATTCAAACATTCTGAAACTAAAATTTGGAGGCTTTTAATTTTCTAAGTAACATGCTGCTAACACTTAATATTTAAAATAGGCACAGAATGCAAGTAATTGTTTTATTGCCATCAACATATGTCTCTCCATAACTGCTTTGTCTTATGCCCTGGGTGAGTTAGGAGGTGGTAACCATGACTTTTAATATTCTCACCCCCTTGCCTCTTTTTCTTTCCTTATTCTTTTTTCTTATTAGTTGCAAAGAATTGAGCTTTTAAAATTTTTTAAGCTAGGCTCATACTTGTACCCTACTGTCTTCCTGTTTTTTTGATTGTAATGTGACCTGGTGAGAGAGAGGAAACAATATAAAATCTAAGTTTTATTTTCTCTGGTATGGAAAACATCCCTAGAGAAATTAGTGAGTGACAGACATACTTTTTTATTCTGAAGCCCAAAGAACAGCAATGATACATCTTCAGCCAGGGACTTAAAAGTAGAGAAGTATTACTTAACAGTTTACTATACAAAAAAAATCCCTACTTGAAAGGAGGAGCCCAGTTCCTAGGACTTACCAGGAGAGGAATGATAGTCTACATGATATGGAAAAAAAATGGAAAAGAATTGCCAGCACCTTTAGAAATGAAAGAGGTTTAGTTATCTCTGGAATATTACTCTCAGTAGTACTGTCCTGCAGTGTTGTGTTCTGCCATGCACAGACTTCCCAGTGGAAGTCAAGGAGCTGGTCTCAGCTTCAAACAAATAAGTAGTGCTGCAACTTTTTTGTAATCCATCCGAAAATTATTACCTTTATAATTTGTTATTTAGCAGACGCATGTCAGCTGGAAGAGGTTTTTGTGTTTTGGTTTGGGTTTTGTTCTGAGCATGAGGGTTCTGTAATGCAGGCCTCTGCCAAGACTTTTGGCTTTAAAGCTAATTCCCTCTGTGGTCCTCCTGGATGTGCTTGAAAAGCTGCTTTCCTCTGAGGCTGGAGAGGGTTTGTTTGGTAAGGTGAGGTTTTTGAGGTGTATGGCATAGGAGTAAGGGCGTGGATGGCGTAATGATAAAGCTATTGGTCAAATTTGGCTCCAACTGTGGAGTTACCAATGTGATTGTAAACTGAAAGGATGAAATACCTCGAATTGAAGCTCTTGAAAAGGTTTGTAAGAAGCAGTGTTACAGAGAGGTCAGAAGAAGAGGAGCAGAAGGCTCTGGGTCTGACATTTTTTGTTAGATTGGCTTTCAAAGCCTGTTTGGTGTGGAGCGAGTACCTGATATTTCCATTATGGGCTTGCACTGCTGCTGCAGCAGGTGTTGGTTGTGAGTGTCCAGGTCTGCTCCAGTAAACCAGATTTCTCTGGAGACTTCAGAGAGACTCTGTGGGAGTAACCTCCTCCAAAGGAGAAACCCTTAATATTTGTAATTACAAAGTGCAGTAGGGACAGCCACAGACAGGAGGCCTGGCAACAGTAGATGGGTGACAGCTACCTCAGTGCTGTGATTCACCTCTGCCCCAGAAATAGGGAACAGAATGATAATACCAAAGACCAGCTTCAATTTCACTTTCTTGTCCGTCAAGACTAATTTCAAAATAAATGTGTAGGGATGCTACTTATTTCCTGATCATTTATAAAAGTTATTTCAATGAAGGATAGCAATTTCTGCTCTTAGCCTAAAACATTCTTCTGAAGATCAAACATTTCTAATGCATCTTGAATAAGAAGTTTATTAGTAGCTGGAGAAACAGTGCAAAAGCTCAACTATGCTTAAAATGTAATATATGCCACATCACTGCTAATCACTTTGTGCTATGTGGCATAATGCCTTTAATCACCTATGAGAACTTTCAGGAGTTGTTAACATTTTCTTTCATTTGTACAGCAATGTCATTCTCTGTTTTTTGAGGAAAGAATAACCCTCTGTTGGCTTATGCAAATAAATCATCTCTTACTGCACTTGAAACAGAATGATTCCCAAAGGAAGATGAGTGGCAAATCAAACTGGCTGCAAATGAAAGTAACCTCTCAGACCAGAGTTACAAATGTTTTATTCAGATGAACAAAGCGTCTTTGTTTTAACACTTTAATCTATTTTCCTTTCACTTTTTTCTAAATAGTACTGTCATTCTGAAATGACAAGGATTGATCGTTAAATTACCGTTGCCTAATTTACCTCATTGCTCCTCTGTAGACAGTGTTTGATTGAAAGTTCAAGTCTTTTGATCGGTATAGCTAATACGGAATTTTTAAAGTTTGGGGCAATATATTTCAATTTTTGACAAAAATGCAAACAGTTTGCTACTTGGATGATTAACATTTCAAAAAGAGATAATTAACATTTGCACAGAATCTGTCTTGGTTTAAAAGGATTGTATACTTGGTGCATCCCAACATGATAGATTTTTCCCAAGTCACCTCTGTAGCTGCTTATTTAAAATTCTGGATGTTGCCTTAATGTGGATAGCTTTTGCAGTCAGTATATTCCAAGTTCACTTAAGTTTTTCTTCTCTGTTATTCTGCCGTGAATTATCTGGTGAATGTTTTGTGAGCATTGATGTAGTATTGTCATATCGGAACACTATAAGAATGTCATCGTTATGGTTAGATTAAAAAAGACCAATTTTTTGGCAAAAGTCCTCCAGATAAACCAATATGTTTCAGTGAAACTGCCCTCCACTAGCTGTCATGGATTATATAGCTGTATTTATACCTGCAGGATTGATGGGGAAAGATTCATCAGAAAGGAAAAAATGAAGCAGGGAAATACTGTATTGTTTTTGCCAGTTTCCAAGGCTGAATGAGAGAGAATTGGCTGCTTTTGACCATAAGCATGAGCTTTTCTATTTGTTCCTTCCCTGAACCTGCCTTTGCTGAGTGTATGGGATCGCTGTCTCTCTGCCAACACTGCATGTGTTTCCATGTTCAGGAGGATTTTTGATGATCCAGCTCTCAGCTGCCAGAAGTGTAGCCAATAAGCTAATGCTCCCAAGGTCATCCATAATGCGCGTGGGTGTATTTCCTTGCTGTAAACTGTGTTCACAGCCATCCCAGGAAATGGATCTGGCTTTGATTTTTGGCTTTGGCCAGAGCTTCAGACAAATCTGCCTCTTCACTTAAAGCTGGGGAGAGAGAAAGCTGATGTATAGAGGGAAAAAAGAAGCAGAAACAATGCAGTTTATACGGCTGGTGGCTTTAATTAAAATCCCAGTGCAAAGTTTACCAAAGGCACACTTAACAGTTTATGCTAAAGTTTAGGTAAAGCGTATTTAAGTGCTCGTTTGTTAAGCAGCTGGTTTTTTTAGGCAAAGGACAGTTGATGCTGGCAGTATAGAAGACTCATTTGTAGCTCTGGATTGCAGTTAGCACCATTCTTATGCTGTTGGTTTTATTGGTTTTATAATATTCTGATGCCAAGCAAAGGAAACACTAAATGTAATGAGGCAATTTTAAAAGTGTTTGAAAGCAACAGAAATTCCTGTAAACTAAAATCAGTTTTCTGTAAAGCTGAAGATGATCGCCTTACATATATGCATATTTGTATATGTATGAATATATATTTATCAAAAGAGGACCTGCATTTTTTCTGAGTACTCACGCAGATGAGCATTTATTTCCTTCTTATTTTCTTCTTTTTTTTTTTTTTTTCAAAACACAAGGTGGTTTTGTATTTGAACGTATAGAGGGCAAGCTTTGTGCTTAGTTTTGCGTGAATGGAAGCAGATACAAAAATCATTGTAGTCATCTGGTCTGACTTTTTATGCCTCTTCTGTGCAACATAGGAAGTGTTTGGGCTGGGTTCGTCTGATGTATCAAGTCATGTGGTGCGGGCACCACTGTGGACATTAGCTGCTCCATAAAAGAGAGCTTTGTATTTGTCTGTGTGTTTCCAGCGGGTTGCAAAAAATATACAAGGAACAGCCTCCTCAGCAGGACACCCAGACGCTGGCAATCATGTTTATCTCAGTGGTCTTTTGGCTACAACCCCTCTGAGACTCCAGATAAAACCTAATGTGTCATACACTGTAATAGGAACCTTTCGCCCAGAAAGCCCAGAAAGTAGAAAGTAATCAAAGTCCCCAGTGTGAGTCTATAGGTAGCTGGGGAGATGTAACCAGACAGCTGTAGGCTGTGTATTGATTTCTTTCTTCTTTAAATTCAGGACCTATGACCATGCTATCACCCAGTCAGCAGTACAGAAGGACCATGACCTTGTTCTTGCTGAAGTCAATGGGAGTTTTGCTGTTGACTTCAACAAGAGCACAAGTCTGAGGTGAGAGCTGGCTGCAGGTCTTTAACAGAAAACGCTTAACAAGTTTTATTTCTTTGGGGTAATATTTAACTATTTAGGTTTCTCCCTCTGACATCTACACAGAAAAGAACGTTCTTCCCTGGAGGAGTTCATTGCAAGACATACAATTGAAGTTTTATACTGCTGCACAACGTTACGCAGCTTCTCTTGTAAGGATTTTATTAGTTGGCATGATTATTTTAGGTGTAATGAATCAAAGATGAAGAGAAATTGTGAGATTTAGTGAAAGATTTTGTCCCAACAGCATAGTATTAGTTGTGGTTTTTAAGATGATGAGCACTGATGATCATTTAGTGTTCCTGATAATCAGGCCCATCGCTCTGGCAAACAAGTTAAGCATACCGATGAATCAGAGGTAAGACACTGGAGAAGTGTATCAAGGCCAGAAATCGTTTTCTGAAGAGGGTTTTAAAGATTTTTTTGCTTTATGGAGACAGGCTGACTCCCAGAGATTTGTCCCTGTAATCCTGGGGAAACTTCTTTACCAGTTAACACAGGAATTCTCCCATATAACCGCGCAGGCACCTGTTTAGCAGTAAGAACCAAAAATAATTTTTTTCCCTGATAAACACCTGGCAGAGATATGATCTATTGAGAGAGGAGCTGAGAGCTGATTAGGTGTTTTAATATTTCTCTAGCTATACTGGCACTTATACATGAAGGGTCTGAATATGCCACCTGTGAACTGGTAGAATTGAGAGCAGGATCGTTATAATGAGATCAAAATGAAACCGAGGTCCTTACCCTGTTGATAAGAGTCTGGGGCCAGGTATGACTACTTCATTGACTATGGTCCGCAGTTTCAAATATTGTTCATATCACACTATATGGGGTTTTTTTAGATGGAATTCATACTTTCTTAGTCTGTCTTTATTTGGCTGCATACAGACTTCCTTTCTGAGTTTATGGTGATCACAATAAAAGGTTGAATACACAGTCTCCTCTGTATTTTGCTTCACTTTCGTATCATTTGGTTACTTAGTTCATTCCATCTATTTCCTTCACATCCAATTGGGGCAGCTTCTCAATGAGCAACCATCTTTTATGATTAAATATCCTTTTGTGGAGCTTGGATTCAGGAGCTTCTGCAGTTTTTAAGGATAACTCTGGAGAAAAACTAGATAAAAGTCAGCTCCCTGGCCCCATGCAGTCTTTTCATTTGGTTTGTATTTTGAAGATAGTTTGTTAGAAGGGCTAGAACTTGATTTTAACAAAAAATAAATGGGAGGGGGGAATGCAGGTCCCAGGACTGTGCTGTGCCAAATGTGACGCTAATATTTCATATTCAAAATAGTTTGCTTTAATCATGTTTGCTGTTACTCAGAAGGACTGAGGAAAACATGAACAAGTAGTATATCCTAGTGCTGCTGTGACTTTGTCAGTAGCAGTTGATGTTCTCTTTTTCTTTCCTTACTTCCCCTGGTGTTTTGAAGAAGGTGAATACCATTCTGATGTTTCATTTATTGGAGAAAGTCAGCAGGTGTAAGTGACTTGCCCAAGACATGCAACCTGTCTGTGCTAAAGGCTTGAACAATAACTGGATTGTCTTGTGTTCTTTATTGCATATATTTGTAAGAAGTACTTCCTAAGTTGCTTGAAAGGAAATGCAGGGAGGACGAGTCTTACAGGCTTGCTTATCCATAAAAATATTTGCCTTTTGAGTACTAATTTTTCAAGTTTTCATTAATGAAAAAGAAAAGAATGAATCAAGTAACCTTGTAAAATATAATTTTCCAGTTTTTGAAAGAAGTGGAAAGTCCATCCTGAAAAATTCTGGCTGTTCAGAAATCCGGTTCAGATTCAGTAGCCGTCTCTGATCCACAGCTTTCCAGTTTTGCTTCAAGGATGTGAAGTTATTGACAGTCCTACACATCCGTGAAAGGATAAGTAAATGAATTGTTATTAAGGAGTGTTGAAAGAAGTGATTGTCATTGAAGAGTTAGGAAAATGTTAATGTTAGGATTGACAAGGAGGTAATTATACTTCAGTAGCTTCGTATTCAATTGATGTTTACTGGCAGGAAATCTGGAAAGTATTTCAGAGGCCTATAGCCTGCCTCCTCCTTATTTACATTTTCTATCTCTTCTCTGCCCTCTGGTCCTGTTTGTCCCTTTCATCTATGTACACTTTTGTGCGTATTCACTTGGGAGGGGTGGGTTTAAAAAGATACAACTCTCTTTCTCCTTTCACTGGATGTAAAAAGATTTTTTCTTTCCAGTTACAACTGAATTCAGTTCACTGGAATTCATTATTAATTATGAAAACAGCATGGGCCCAATTCTTATATTTCATGTACTTTCTGTGCCTTTGGTTACCTGTGTCAGGGTAAGGGGGACAGTTCTCTGTTTAAATTATGAGACGCTGGGGTCCTCTCTTCTCAAATGCCTGAGTGTTTTTAAGGCAGTTCTCAGAAAACTGCAAGCTCTGGGCTTATTTCCCACAAGGAGCTAAAAATAGCAGAGGGAGGGGGCTCAGTGTGATGGGTTTGGGTTTATTTATTGATTAAAGTATTTCAAGGCTGAAGTTTGCCATGACTGGGAAGTTGCATGTTCCATCTGGTCCAAAGCTAGAGGCTCTGATACCTCAAGAATCTTCTCATGTCCTATCCCTGTGTGCCCAGGTATTCATGCCATTATCTAGTAGGAAGGACAACTTTGTAGCATTGTGTGAATGAGAAGGGGTTTTTTTCCAGAGCCATCTATATATTCCTCTGTTGGAGATTTTGAGGTCTTGCAGCTGCAAGATGTGTTTGAGCCAGTACCAATAGCAAAATAATTGGAGATATTTTTATATATTTAACACCAATACCGCCAGCCTATTTATGGAGGAATTACAACACTTGAATCTTGCTTCTAAAGTGCCTGGGCAGAAGATGCAGGTAATTGTCTCATTGTTTAGTGTACCAAGAAAAGGATGTACTTGCTGTGGTACAACAGTCCTTTCTGGGAATCTAAATGGCAATGGGAGTGCCCCTGTGACAAACGGCCTCTTCAGGTGAGGGAGCTTCTCTAGGCTGCTCTCCAAAGGACAGCTGCTTGAGCAGGAGAGACCCAAAAGGTCCAAAATTTTTGAAAGCTGCAGAGCAATTCCTGACAGTGACACCTTCCCTGGGCAGCTGCTGCTGGGGAGGTTTCTGGTGAGGAGAGGGAAGGGCTGGTGCTGTTGCTGTGCCTTCATCCAGCCAGTCACTAAAGGGCTCCTGCCTGTGCTATGGCAGGACCTGTTTTTTCTCTCAATGTAGAGCAGCTTCAGTTCCCTACTTTAATGATACGAGATCTTACCCTTTTCCTCAGAGTGCCAAAAATGAGCAACGTGGTTGGGTTTGGTATTTATTTGGTACCAGCACTGCAGAGACCATGGAGGTAAAGCTGTCTCAGTCCTGAGGCTCTGAGTCCTCTTTAATGTGCGTCTCCTGTGGCAGAGGTTGGCTCTTGCTGCATTAGGGCTGGCAAACACAGGAGACAACGTCCTTGGCCTTTAGGAACTGGGGTATGAAAAACAAATGCTGGACCATGCTGAGCACCTGCTATATCTGTCAATGGTGCCAGCAGCTCTCCAAAACTGGCCTTAGTGAAACAATCAGCTGGCAATTTACCAACAGAAATAGCTGCAGTGCTAATTTTTAGAGGTGCTCAGCACCATCTGCTTTCATAGGACTCACCTTACTGAAGAGAAGGTTAAGTGGCTATTTAATCATGGTCTGTAAGTACCCACTGAGGGATAAGATGTCTAGAGCAAAGGACTCTTTAGCTAGCAGGCAAAGCCACAGGATCCAGTGGCTGAGAGTTGAAGTCAGCAAAGATCAAATGGGAAATGCAAGGCGTATTTTTAAGAGACGGTGATTAGTCCTTGGAACAACTTGCTAGTGGATGTGGTGAAGCTGTCTATCACTGCAAGCATTTAAATTGCATCTTACCTTCTATTGTCATCACAAATAGTTGGGCTAGACAGAGTGGTTTGGCAGGGAGGAACACTGTGACCTGCATCATGTGGGAGGTCACCTGACATGGTAATGTAACCATTCCGTCTGTAAAGCAATCCACCTGGAGTCCAGGATGCTTCACAGAACCCAACGTGAGAGGAGGATTTCTTACAGCACCTCTCCAACTTTCACAATTGGTTTTCATTCCCTGGTGGGCCACAAAAGCCTCTTTGTGTGCAAGAGGATGTGTAAGCCCTATGGACTGACAGTTACATTTCCGAGCTGTGGATAAAAATTTAAGTCTCTGATCCATGTCAAGCAGGGCAAGCTTTTTCATCGAAAGTTGCAGAATTAGACAATGTATAGGATTGAGTCCCATCCGCCCCATCTTCTTAGCGACTCACCTGTTGACTCAAACACTTTAGGTCTATCCCTGAAAGCTAGTTTGAAAAAGTGTGTCTCTATGAAATGATTCAGCTCTAACTAAATGTGATGTTTTTATTAAAATTTTCTATTAGATCATGTGCTCAGGACCTGTGAAAATTGGCTTTGAGCAAACAGGAAATGAAACAATTCTAGCATGGTTCGGGCTGGAAGAAGTTTTGCTGTTGCATTGAAGAAATAATGCCACCCTGCAAGTGGAGAATTAACCATGACAATCTTCTTGAGGGGCAGGAGGAGATGTTTTCTTGTGGATTCAAAAGAGAGAGGGCAGCTGGGGCAGGCAGTGAAAGGTCTTTCAGTTGCAGAGTGCACTGTGAATAAAGATGCTGAGGATCACAGGAGAGAGGCAGTAGAGGAGGAAAGGAAAGTGTTGTGCTTGCTGCCTGGGCAAGGTCCCCAGCTGGGACATGGCTTATCAGGCTGTGCCACAGATGGGATCAGATATGCATGTGCAGCACTTGTGTCCATCCAGAAAACAGAGCCAGGGGTTGAGAACAGAGAGACAGGCCGAGATCGTACCTTCTTGCTCCCAGTGTATGGGGTGCTCTACACTAAATTAATGATGAAATGTGATTGTTGGACTCCACGTAAGTGCTTGTGTGTGTTGTTCTATAGGGTGTTTTTAGGAGGTGGTTGCCTAGACTTTGGTTTTGGTTTATTTGATGGGGTTTGGATTGCTTTCCAGATGCTGACAAAACATCCGAAATCTGAACTCTCTGAACCCATAGCAGGAAGGATGGTTTCTGCTTGCAGCATGAGTATTGGTAGCTCTCCTGTGATGACAGTGGTCACCCTACAGATACACCCTTTTTCTGATGGTGAACCACTTTGTTTGTCCCCGTATCTGAAATCTTGGTTCACATGACCGGCACTTCAATTGAATCCACTTGGTGGGTCAGCATTGCCCAGGCTGTAGTAATACATCAGGCACATAAGACACTCCCACTCCCCCAAAAAGTGAAATAAGGATGGGGAGAGAAGTTAAAACTCAATTCCAAGACAGGCTGAAAAGAAAAAGAATAGTCTGTCTGGGCTCCTCAGCATTTCGAGTCTGTCAGTCACTGCTGTTTGCTGCCCATGGAGGGCTTAGCTGCACAGGAAAATCTTTTCCTTATCAACATTGCCACAGAGCACAGGGGTTTGCTTTAAAGCTTCTAATGAAAGTCAAGAGGTTTTAGAGATGTAAGCTTTCTCTAGAATTCACTGTCACTTGTATGTTTCACTGTTAATACTAATAAGTTAATACTTTATATGCCTGGAAACAAACGCTTTTTCATTAATGCTGAGAAGGTCTGGAGGCTATTCGATTTGTATGCTTGCTTGATGAAATTACAGTATATCGGTGGTCAAAAGGCTGTTACATGGTAATTTACACGACAGGGCAAATCGGAGAGCAGTTTTAGCTGACACGCCTGGTAAAATGTGCAGCAGTTACAGTATTTTTGGTTCTTTAATTTGTCTCTGAGGTATTACATGGGTTTTGATTTTGCACAGGCAGTTTAGAACTGAAATGTCTAGATATAGCCTTTTGAATCATTTGGTATGCGATTTTTTTCCTGCATATTTTAAGCATTTCTGAATTAATTTGTAAACTTTACAAAACAATTTAGAAACTTGATGTGGAAGGAAAGTATAGCCCTCAATAGGTGGATGATTTTGGACAATAACTTTTGATACAAGATTTATCCTGTGATATTCAGAGAGGAGTCACGGATGTCCATGCATTACAGGAAAACTCCGTTGTGGTCTCTATGTCCAGTTTGAGCTAAATTTTGCCAAATCTGGCTTTTTTGTTTTGTTTTGAGAACAACCATATTGTGTAGCAGCACACTGCTTTGCCTCCTTGTTGAACACAGTCTGACGTTTTTGAATAAGATGTGACAAGTGTAACAAGGAATAGCAATAACAGAAGATCAAAACAAGTGCCTTCAAAGCTTGGACTGGAAGTCCCCAAAGAGGTCTGCAGTTTTTCCATCCCCCTTTCACAAACAAATATTAGAATAAATTGTCCAAATAAAGTATGCCAAGGGGAAGGGGGCATGTTCTTCATGTTGAAGAACATGCACTCAGTTGCAGTCAGGTAACCACAAGTAATTTGGACTAGCATCTGGCATTTTATATCTGTGGGCTTAATCTGCAGCTATTATCATCAGGGGATTGGGGTGGAGAGGGAAGGAGAGAGAAAGGACTAGACTTGACTGGTTTCTGTGTTTTGGCTAAGACGATTTAAACTTTGTGGGAGTCGTCTGCTTTGTTTCACAGAAACAAAAAGCAGATGGGAAAGAGAATATAAACCAGAGAACAGTTAAGGTGCAAGGTTAACAGGAATCGCTGTGTCTGCTGTTGGGATACCTGCATATTTCTTGGAATAACATAATAAACGATCAAAAAAAGAGGTGTAATAAGATTTGTATTCATTAGCAATAATGCAGTTGTAATTGTCGTATTATTGCCTTTGTACCACATTAGCAGAAAAAGATTTATGTTTGCTGACGTACACTGGAAAAAAAAAAGCTGGATCAGCAGTAATAGGATAAACTGATCTGTTTTGAAATACACGAAAAATATTATAACACTGCCAGTAGCATCATTTAAGTGGTGTTTCCATTTTAAAGCTGACTGGGTGAGAGTTGCTTCTGCCAACAGAAGCTTGAGCAGACTTAACCCATCCCCTGTGAGATTCATAGCTGGAATTGCTTTGCCTGAGTGCCCTGTGCCAACCGTATCAAAACTGTGAAGTGAACAGTCTGAGTGAACTGTAGGGGCTGCTGGCGAAAGCTTTGCTGACCTTATTTCAGCAAGAATGTTCTCTGATTTGGGAAAGAGAGAGAGAAAAGTCTTTGTAACCCTTTCTGTATCACAAGACCAAGCTGCTGTTCAGCTGCATCTTTAACTATGCGAGTTAATTGAGAAGAAAGCAGCTACAGTCATGCTCTCTTCTGATGCCAGGCCAAGTGCAGCATTGGAGTGACTCAGAGCAATAAACTGCCAGTGTGGTCATAATTCAGGTTTGAATAATTTTCACATTCATTTGAGAAGGATCCTTTGGATCTCAGCTGTAAAGCCCTGAGTATTCTTGCAGCTTTAAATACAATTTGAAGGAGCTCAGAACATTAGGGTTTCACAAACAGTGAAATAACCAATGTCAGGTAGTTTCTTTAAACAACTACTGGGGGGTTTTTCTGGGTAGGTGATATGTAATGTTGCTATTCCTGGAAGTGTCCAAGGTCAGGCTGGATGGGGCTTTGAGCAACGTGGTCTAGCTCTCCATCATGAGATGCTTATACTCTTCATCACAAACTTTCTAGGCCATTTATCCCATAAAAACCACAAGTTTATGGCCTCAAACCCAGGCCATCACTGGGGGGGGCTCAAGTGAGACTTAGCCACCTCTAGCCTCATACAACACTGTCATCTCTCTGCCAAGCCCAGTACAGGTTTTACCTGCAGTGGTTAAACCCTTCCAGCACCCTGGGCTGCTCAAGTCACTCAGACATTTTGGCAGTCTGATGTTTTATCAGTGTTTCTGCAGAACTTTAATGGGAAACATTTAGTGTCAACTTCTTGCATTATGTTTGCTCAGTCATATGCAACAAGGCTTTGGGGAAGACAATTTTTGTGTATCTTCATAGTAACTGCTTGTTTGTGTCTGTGACAAAGAATGAAAACGTATGTTGAGGCAAGCAATTGGGCACACATGCGTACACGCGTGCCTGTGCGTGTGTATATATGCACACATATACTGTCTTTTATGTTCTGATATCGTCATGATATATTTTGTAGAGATACTTACATAGTTCTGGACTAAATACTTTCTTTTTGCTAATGTTCTAATCATATTTATAAATGTAGCCACCGAAGTATGTTTTCAAATGACATCTAAGCAATTTGTGTGTCTACTAGCATTTTATGTGCCTAGACTATTTTAATGACAGTTTTCCAAATATATGTGGTTAGCTATTTCTTCACAAGAAAATTAAGGATTTAAAAAATAAATTTAAGAATCTTCTGGTGTTAGAAATGTATTGGTTTTTTCCCAATACTCCCCCTGACTTCAGTTGACAATTTCTAATGAAATGCAAATGTTCAATCCCCATGTTCATTGTGAGAATGAAATATGAATATGGCACAAAAGCGTTTAATTCTGGTATTAAGCTCATCTTTTCTCTAACAGCAATAGAAATAGCACATTTCCACTGGTTTCCAGGGCTTTGTAACTTTTTTGTTGTGCAAGCATAGATTTTTGGTGTTTTTTATCTTAAAATATTAGTAGATGTATTTGCAACTATGGAAGTGCTGCTTTTTCTGGCAGTTACA
This sequence comes from Eulacestoma nigropectus, assembly GCA_013397775.1. Lineage (NCBI taxonomy): Eukaryota > Metazoa > Chordata > Aves > Passeriformes > Eulacestoma > Eulacestoma nigropectus. Next base: position 354,198 of record VZTE01000778.1, on the reverse strand, counting down.
AAAACTGAGCTGTTTTAAGATGAAATATTTCAGAACTATGAGAAGCTTCAGAAAAAGCAACCAAATTTCTTTTTAGTCTTTGCAAACTTGACAGTGTCAAATGGGTATAATAATAATAGTAATAATAATAATAATAATAAATGCTATTATTCTGCTTTGACAGGATATGCATCTTGTGTGCATTTCCTTAGTCAAAGACATTTTTAGTGGTCTGGACTAATTTCATTTTTATTGTAACAGCTAAATTATAAACCTAGGGCACAAGTCACATTAATTATGTCTCAGATCAAACCTCAGTTTGGGTAGGAATTGTCAGGATGACAATCACAAATAGAGTTATTGCTTTTTGCCTTAAATTTTTGTTGGACTCTGTCTGTGCTAGGAACCTGGATATTAATTCCTGAATTACACCTGTGTAGTGATAAAAATTGATTCTGTACATGTGGCTTTTTTAAACCCAAGAGTAACCTGCACAATGGAAAGTACACTGAGAGTCAGATGGAAAAATCCCACAAGTCTGAGGAGGGAGGAGGCAAAACGTTGTCAAGAAGTGGGGTGGAGTGATTTCTGATTAATTTTTTCTGTATTTTCTCTGTTTATTACATGAAAGTCAGTACTTTGTTAGATCTGGCAACTCAGAAAATTATTTTCCAGTATAAAAAGGGCTACTTTTACTGGGTAGGGGTGAAAAGACCATTGTTAAATTAATCTAATTCTGCACAACACAGAGTTCTTTCTCTTTCAGGAGAATTTTAGAAACTGGCTGGATTTCAAGCTATGTTTTAATGCAACTTTTTGGCTGCCTGCCTCCTTAGAAAATCAAGGGCCTCTGCTCAATAACTGAGTATAAATACAGTCAGTGCAGTAGGCCTTTGTTTCAGTCATGCAGAACCAATTTCTTGTAGATGGTATCACGGTTGCATATTTTTAATTGAAATTGTTGTGAGAAATACTGACGTAAATCCTCATTATTATTCTGGTTTTCCCCTGTAAGATTATGGTGCTGTCTGACTTTGTTTGATACTGCTGTGGTCACCAGCGCTTATACTCAAACATAGATGTATTCCCCAAGTTTGGGAATTGGGATAAGACCTACCTTTCAATGATTAAAACCAGAGTGCCAGAGAGTACCAGTGTGTTCATTAGCCTGTTAATGAAATGCTTCTGCTAATGCCAGTTGTTATAAAGATTTAATAGGTTTAACATGGGGCTATGGCACAACCCCAGCAGCGCTCAGTGCTCTTACTGAATCTAAATATTCGTCTTGGCAAATACACCTGATTTTTATTCCATAGTGATGATTTCCTTTGCTGCCCAACAAAAAGAAGTCAACATCTAGTGTATGTTAAATACATCCTTCAAAACAAAATTTTTAAAATAACCAATGTTCCTTGAAAGTCTGGTTTTCTTCCTCCTTAAAATTAACAGTTCCCATTAATAAGGCATCTCTTTTATAAAGAGATTCTTTTAATCAGTAATTCTTTCTGTCAGTGGCTCTTGTACAGAGAGTTAGATGCTGAAAAAAGGTGTCAGCATAGTTGAATTGTAAGTCACAAAATGTGAAATAACTCATACTGTGTCTATAAAGTTTGTGTTTGGAAAATTCTTCTTTCTGCCCCTAACCTGTACCTGACTCTCAGGAGGAGGGTGAAAGTCCTTAACAGTGAATTTAGAAAATTAATGCAGTCATAGAGAGAGGAAAGTTTCTTTTTCCAGCAAGGGTCAGATTTTGAAATCCATCCGCGGCTTTTACTCGGCCTTGCATTTGAAATGGTTATCTGAGGTTTATCTTGGTGACCTCTTCCAGCCCCTTCAATCTTACAGGTATCTCGGGAAGAATTTTGAATGCAGCTCTGCAATACCATTGCTATTCAGGGAAATACTACTTTTTTCCATCTTCTGTTTTTAAAGGGTGATGCTGAAGCAAAGACAGGACAAAAGGATGGAAGCTGTCTGCTGAGTGTCGCTATTTTGAGGTTATTTTTTCTGGTCTGTGTGTTTTCAGATAGCCCCTGAGGGGCTTGGGGGATAGATGTGTTCTGTGACCTGTCCCAGTGAGGAGGCCAGCACACTGAACACTTTGCCCCTTTTTTAAAGTTGGGATTGGACTAGATGGGTTAATTTTTCTTCACATATCTATAGCCATGAAAATAAGTCTGGTCCTTAACTGATTCATAGCTCTTCTCTGTACTGTTGTGATCTCTCAGCTCTTTAATTTATGAGATAAGGTGATAGAAATTAGTAGCAATATTAAGCACAAGTGATGACAGCTACAATGCTTTAATATCAAAACATCTCACTTCCTTTGGTCCTCAGTGCCTACCACTGAGGTTGTTGTATTGTCTTACTTGATTTGGCCATATAACGAACCGGGAATTTTAGAACTGATGCAAGGTTATAAGTAGTTGAGTTTTATGTTCACCTTTGGTTCACCTTTGTCTTTAAAGCAATCTTACTGTGTCTGCTCAGGGCAGATCTGGTTATTCTCTCTACTTTTTACTGCTTATATGGTAGTTAATGTGTTTTTGTCACGTCCTACTTCTTGCTCTTTACTCTGTAAATGTAATTAAAGCTATGAAAATCCACCTGTAGGACTTTGCCATCATAGTCACTTTAAATGGGTGACATTCCCTGTTGGAAAAGTTAATTTTTAGGTTTTCAGTGTGCTGAGTAGTTAAATAGTTGAATGTTCTCAATATTTAATCAATTAGCTTTTTCAAAGGCACACAAAAAAGCTGGCAATCCTCTTGTTTGTTTATTAGTAGTAGGCTCAGGTAGGGTGATTATATGTTGTGTCACTAGCAGACTGAAAGGAGTATTTGAGAAGACTCTCAAATGTAAGTTTGGTGAACAGTCTACCAGGAGGCAGCAAAGATGAGGCTTGTAGGAAAGAATTTGCAAGCAAAGGCAGATTAAAAGGACTTTGTTTTACTCACTAGTTTCTGTTCCTTAAGGAGATCAGCTACAAATCACCTGAAAAGCTCAAGAGTCCACTTGCAGGTTCTGTGCACTTGAAACTGTGTTGAGTTTTGCCCTCACTTCTCCCTCAAATATCAAATTAATTGGAAAGAAAAAGTATGACTGCTTCATGTGTGCTGATGGGTCATATAGAGTGTTACAAAAAGTATGCAGCTCTACCTTTTTAGCTGTCTTCCAATATTATTGTTCTATAACGAAAACGTGGCCCAAACTCTACCCTAGCTCACTAGGGCCAGGGCACTGGGTAGACTGTCTGGGGCAGTATATTGCTCTGAAATTTGAGTAGTAGATACCTGGGAAAATACTCACTGATGGCAATTTCATGGATGGACTCAGTTTCCATGTGCAGTTTTAGGCACCACAAGATAAGTAGGATATAAAGCTGTTAGCATCCAAAGGAAGGCTACAAAGATGGTGAAGGGCCTTGAGGGAAGCCATATGAGGAGTGGCTGAGGTCACTTGGTCTGTTCAGCAGCCTGGCGAAGAGGAGACTGAGGGGAGACGTCACAGCAGTCTCCAGCTTCCTCTCATGAGGGGCAGCAGAGGGGCAGGCACCGATCTCTTCTCTCTGCGGGGAACTAGTGATAGGACCTGGGGGAATGGCCTGAATTTGTGTCAAGGAGAAGGAGAGTGGGCTGGATGTTAGGGAAAGGTTCTTCCCCCACAGGGTGACTGGGCACTGGAACAGGCTCCACAGGAGAGTGCTCACTGCACTGAGCCTGCCAGATTTCCAGAAGCATTTGGACAACACTCTCAGGCACATGGTGTGATTCTTGGGGTTGTCCTGTTCAGGACCAGGAGTTGGACTTGATGATCCTTGTGGGTTCCTTCTATCTCAGGATATTCTGTGATTCTTAGTAGGAAAAGCAGTGTCAGGATGCGAGTAACTTACAATGCTTGGGGCCTTGAGACCCTTTCTGCTTCTGTCTCCTGGGTACCTGTGAGCTGGGGAACGTATTTTCCTTCTGTGGTCTCTATGGGTATGTAGTTTTAAGTTGGAACAAGCTTTACTCTTCACTCTTTTTCCCCACTGAAGCCTTTGGCAAAGATCCCCAACACTTGTAGTGCTAGGTCTATTTTCTAGGAAGTGTTTTAAGTACCTTAGTTAATGGTGTGAGGAAGGAATTTTGCTTCTAGCTCCCAGGAGCTGCCAGAATGCCATGGCGTGGGAAACCCAGTAGGCCTGAAATCTCCTTTCCAGCTCAGCATGATGATCAGGCAGTCTCATGGTGATCAGGCAAAGTCTCATGTTAATCACTGAGGAACACCCAATTACAGCACAGTTTTCCTAATTCCGTCAAAAGTAATTTATCCAATGGCTTGGCCAGCAGTGTAAGTACAGTTTGAGATTCATATTAGGTAATCTGAGCAGACAGGTAGAACAAATTAAAGAAATAACATTGTGGCATGGGGTAGGTTGGCAGAGCGTAGCTTCTGCTCCCTCATTTCCCCTCCAACTGTGTGAACGCCTGTCTAAATTGTTCTGGACATTTTGAGCCTCATATTCTGCTTTGTACTAGTCTTCCTTTCATCAGGTGTCACTTGGCAAAGACTTGTTGGGACTCATGAAAGCCTAATCTGTAGGGAGACAGGAATGACCAGTTTATTTCCTTGGTGATTTTTTTTTTTACATGATAGACTTTTCTCTTGCATGTGATTTCCCCTTGGCCTGCAGCTCAGGCTCTGATTCTGCACTAAGACTAAAATCCTTCATCACCACAGAAATTGCAAATTCTTCACTGAGGAATTTCTCAAGGGTCTGCCAGAGTGAAAAATTCCTTTTTAAAATTGCATGTTGATAAGTTTGTTGTGGATCATGTTCTGCAGTGATCCCTAATGATTATTTCTTTTTTGCACTCCTATTTTAACTCTAAATGCAGTTTGTGTAGAGGAAGAAGGGCTGCCATTCTGTGCAAGACACACTTGCAAAACTTTTTGTGCCTTATTGTACTAGGACTTATGCAAAATACTTAAAGATTGGGGGTTTTTTTCACTAAAAAGCAGTTATTGTGTTCAAAATTTGAAATTTGTGTGACAATTAACTTTTTTTTCCCTGTGTTATCAAATTAGCACATCCTAATATACTATAAGTGCTAATAAAGTGTCTGTTGTAAGACATGTAGCAACTGAACTTAGTATTTCAATTCTCTGCCTTGCATTTGGTAATGTAACAGAAGAAGTCTTGAACACATGGCACCTTATGCTTGAAATAAAAATAAAATCTTGTATTCAACATTCAGAAGATTGGCTCTCAAAAAAAAAGAATTTTGAACAACATATTATGAAAATACTAGCTGCTGAGAAAGAATAAACATGACTTTAGGTATTCAAAAACATTAACCATAGTTTGCCTTAAGCATTGTAATTGTCATTCACATTCTTTTCTGTTGAAAAGATTTTATTTGTCTAATTTATTGATTTTATGTCTGCAAATTATGCTTTTTGCTGATACTATAGATGAAATTCATGAAATCTACCAGTAAGAGACATATTTGCAGGCAACAGTCACATGCAACACTTTAGTATTCCATTTCAAAATAAAAACTAAAAGTCAAATAATTGCAGATTATGATAGCACAGCAATTTACATTGGGTGTAAATTTGGTTAGATGCACTTTCTTTGTTAAATACTGATTTTGGATCTAGATTGTTTATAACATAATGTTTTCCCACATGCTGTCGTGTGGCCTGGCGTTTGTAGGAGAAGCCTAGGATGGGGTTGGGACTAGTGCAGGGCTCATAAATACAGCTACATTATTTGGTGGTTAATTGCATTGGAACTTACGGAATTTTCACTAAATTTATACCACTGCCAGAATGCCATCAGGCAGTGAACTTATAAAGGCTTTTATATGATGTCTGGATTGCAGTGGATCTCTCAGGCTTTGGTGATCTAGCATTTTTTTCTATGTGAATGCATCAATATGGTTGTATTTGTAAACTCTTCTTGGGGTTTCAGCTGATTCAGTGCTTCAGGACAGAGAGTAACTGGCCAACTTTTTCAAAAAGGCTTTTGCCATTTTGAAGTATGGGATAACCCTCGTCTTTGTCTTGAGATCTTTCAGAGTAAAACAGTGTTATAGTCAAACATCATGATCAACCCTCTAACTCCACTGACAGGGTTTTGGGGATCTTAACATCTGTTGTCTAACTCTTCACAATAATTTTGGCACTGAGCAGGGCTCTGTGATGAGCAGAAGCACAGTGCAAGACACAAATAATCTCTATTTGCGAGCCATCCGTAGAGCCTTGCATCTGACTCATGGCAGTGCTGTCACAGACTTGCTATACTTGCTTTTTGTTCCACTTATTCACAAAATAAATTATCTTAGTTTCAATCCATCTGTGTTGGAAATGTCCACAAAACTTCCTCCAACATGGACAGAACAACAAGCTTTGCATTTGCACCAAGGCAGCTGGTCCTCAAAATTTGCCTTTCATTCAGTGCTTTGAGCTCTGAAATGAAAATACAAAGTCTGCTCCCTGACAGCTGGTGAGGGTATTCTTTGTGATGGCTTGGAAAGTCCTGGACTCTGTAGATGTGGCTGAATGGGGCATGCGGATGTTTCTAAATGATTCTGCTAAAATTGGTGCTTCTGGTGCAGATAATAAAAATAATATAAACCCAGTCAATAACTACTAGTCTTTCACTGAAGGACTATCTGTTTTGGATTATTTTTGTAGTAGGAATTATGATTTCTTTTCCCAAAATACTAATCAGGTTCTTTCAAAGGGATGGTCAAATGTTGGGGAAAAAAATTACATCTTCAGAGACATGATAGCACAAATACTTGTTTCTACTGAAGGCCAACAGTCTCTTTTTGCAAACACTTTTTTTTTATGTGTTTACTGTACTGGCAACCTTTCGTGTGGTACATGGTCAGTCCCTGGTGTCTGAACCCTATAATTAAGCATCTGTCAACACTCTAACCATGGCATATCATCATGTCTAGGCTGGCATTCTTTTTCATGTGCTCCAAATGTTTTAGCTTTAAGTCTCATTCTTCTGACTGTATAGTGTTGTTTCTCATTGATTTGCAATGTAATTATGCATAACAATACGATATTGTTTTGAAGTTGCTAAAGAGTTTTTTATAAATCAGTATATCTAGTATAATAAATCAGATGGTGGACAATACATTGATTTTTGTTTATTTGGTTGAAAATTTAATTCTTGGTAAGCGGTGGGAATGCTCTTATGCCAGCTAGTGCCCAAGAAGAGGAATACTATCCTTCATCACTGAGTTAATTAATGGCAGTTTACATTCTATCAGGGTGACTGGCCCGGTGTTGTTAATCATGTCAAGCTTCTCTGATTTATGTTTAGTGTAGCACTTTCTTGGTGTAAGGCTTATCTATTTCAAAACACAGTGGTCCAGGGGTGGGTAAAAAATTACTAGAGGGGTTTGAATGACTCACTCTTATTTTGCTGCTGTTGTGCTACTCAAAATTTGGTACAATGCTTCTTCAGAAGGGTGTGGGTTTAAAATAAAACGGTTTTATTTTAAAAAAGTGTGAAAATTAAATTCAATATTAAGTTTGAAATTCAGCTCAATACTGAACAATGTCACTGTCAAATTCTTGTACTTGCATCTGTTTGATTCTGGTAGAATTGAAATATAAAGACATGGTTATGTGCTCTGCTGGATATACAGAGCATTCACAGTTGAGCATCTTATGTCACTATGGGGATGAAATCTGTGGAACTGATGGTTTCCATCGTATTCGGTGTCTAATTTTTTTTTTTCTTCCACATAAACAAAAGAAAAAAGTAAAATACTTTTCTCTTTGGTTGTTCTGGTATACAGATACTGTTTAAAGTAATTGGCTTTATTGTTTGAATATCAGATCTATGCAAAGAAACAATGCTTTAAGATGCATAACCTTGCTGACTTCAAAGCATCGAAGAAAACAATATCCTGCCTGGTTCCTTAGTACACTGCCCTGCTTTTAGCCTAGCATAGCTTTGTTTTCTCTGCAACAGATTTTTTGGGCTAAGGTGGGTTAAGAGCATGTGAAATGTGACAGGACGTCGGACCCAGATCTGAATATAGTGGTGGCTACCAAAGTTGGTCCTGCCCAGGGTCACTCTGAGTCCTAGTGGCCCTGGCTGAGCCACAGAGTAAAGTGATTTTTCTCTTGACTCACCAGGCAGGAAATTATTCTGTGGAGGTATTAATTCAGCCCAGAGAATTGACCTCCTGCTCTTTAGAAGGAATATCAAGTCACTGGTTAACAGTGTTGTATGCTTCCACTAACAAGGAGGTTGATTTAAAGTCTTTTCAGTTGGTGTTCTCACATGGACCTACGTCAAGGAGACTCGGTTGAGAAAACTGCTGAGCTACAATGGAAATAAATATACACTAGGGGGAAATAGCAGTGCTATAAAAATATTCATAATGTCTGTGTTTAAATAACACAGTGCAGCATCTTTTGATGGATGCATATTGTGTGTAATAAAGTAAACATTTTAGGTTAACTGCTGTAGGTGGAGGTTATATGCCAATGAAGCAAACCCTTCTTTCCTTCCTGTAATTTATTTTCATGGCAGAACCTGACGGATGCAATCCTGCTGCATCACTTCACATGACACTATTGTGCCCTTGGGAGCAGAGGTTCATCTGTGTGGTTTAAAGAGAAGAAAAGTGCCTCTGCACACACATGGTCCCTTTTGCAGGGCACGCGGTGATTGCAGCAGATCTGTAGTGGTGGAAGCCTTCCTCTGCTATGGACACAGGCTGGGAGAGTTGGAGCTGGAGAAGAGAAGATTGCAGGGAGAGCTTTATAGCAGCCTTCAGTACCTAAAGGGGCTGCAAGAGAGCTTTTTACAAGGGCATGAAGTGATAGAACAAGGGATAATGTCTTCCGAGTCACAGAGGGCAGGTTTAAGTTAGGTAATAAGAAAAAGTCCTTCACTGTGAGGGTGATTAGGCACTAGCACAGGTTTCCTACAGAAGCTGTGGGTGCCCCATCCCTGGAAGTGTTCAAGGCTGGGTTGGATGGGGCTTGGAACAACCTGGTCTAATGGAAGGGGTCCCTGCCCATGGCAGGGGAGTTGGAACTAGATGATCTTTAAGGTGCGTTCCAATCTAAACCATTCTATGATGATAGGTGATGTCTATTCTGATGGCAATTTACCTTTCCAGCATGCTGCCTAGTTTCCGAATTATTTGCCTTAAGTATGTAATAGCTTGCTTCAACAAATGTATTATTCTCTACTGATGTTCGTTTTCAATTTTTCTACTTCTCCTTAATCTTCCACACCCCTTATTCTCTCACTTTAATGCAGCTTAGTTATAAAAGTATGCAACTATAATAATCTAGTAATAGACATGTAGTAGATACTCTTGAATATTTCCTAGGACAGTATATGATTATTTCCCACTCTTTATTGTAGGCATAGCAAATAGACAGCAAATACAGGCTTGTTGATGGTGCTTCTTAGGCACACTCTGTGTGGAGTGAATAGGTGGATGTCCAGATTTGTGTGGGCATTATTATTCTGCACAAGATCAACTGCTTTAATTGCTCACTCTCCTTCATTCATCTTCCTTAAGATGCTGAATCAAAATCCCATTCCTCTGTTAATCTCTCTCCACATCATATATTACATTTCATAACCGGTCCAAAATTTCTACAAGAACTAACAGACCGTCAGACGCTTGTAATAAAAGTGCTGTTTCATTCCAGTTGACTACACAGCACAGTCATACAGCGTGAGTATCATAAAGCTTTGAACTGGCTCATGGAAAAGGGAGCAGCAAGAAAACGTGCTGAAAATGCACCATGTGCAGCAGAACAATGCTGTATTCCAGAGCTGTGAGGGGTAAAATACTGCACCTTTCAGCTAATAATCTGCAATCTCGTTATCTCTGAGCCATGAACTGCATTGTTGGTGATGTACAGGCTGGATTATCCTATCTACTTTTTGTACCATATATCCAAAAGTTGACACTTAATTATGTTGTCCGACAGTAGATCAAGTTTTACAACAGCAACAAAGGATTAAAACGGTTTTATATTGGGGACATTCAGAGGATAAACAGTGCTGTGTGACAGGCAGTCAGCTGTGTTACCATCTGGGAGAGAAACATTGAAGTGCTATTAATATGTAAACCTTTTAGATTTTTTTTTGTTTTAGAATTGGTAGCATTCCTAAAGAACTGATTACAATTCTGTGGTCAATTTTGGTGTCAAAGGATGCTGCAAATAGTATTACAGCAACAATTAACATGAGCACAACTATCTTCTCATTTGCTTTTAAGGTGTCTTCTTCAGACACTAGAGCAGCGAGGGTAGCATCAGATCAGGTTTTGTGTATGGCAGTAAATCCACTGTGTTGCATGAGCACTCCATTTGACACAGAAGAGGACAGTGCAGACTCTCCTCTATCTCAGCAGAACTTATCCATATGTATGGCAGTTACTCTTTCAATTCAATGTGGTAATCACTTAAATATCCTAATTGGCTAATTTTATTATTGCATTCACTGCTAATGTGCTAATTGTTTTATTTCTGGGAAAGCTGTAAAAAATGCTACTTGATATTGATTTATTTATCTTCTGCTCCATTTAGTTTTATTACAATATGGTTTGATTTCATTCTGTATTTCAGGAAATCATTATCATACATAAATATTTTAGTGAAGAAGGGTAGGGGCAGAGTAAAAAAAGGGAGAAGAGAGATAAATACAAGGTAGAAATTTTGTGTTTAAATTAATTTCTTTTGTGATCAGAACATGTTTGGCTGCATTTCATTCATTTAGTTTCCTTGCAATAAAACACAAAAATAAAAAGCCAATCAGTACAAACTCTCCAGGGTTTTATTGTCCTGGATTCTGGTCAACATGGCCCAATTGCCTCTTTACTTTCTTGAGAGCATCAGCCCTTAGAAAAGGCTTGTACAGCTGTGCATAATCACTGAGACTCTGCACAGCCCTGAGCTATGGAAGGGAATTAGCTCCCCAGAGCCAGGATGCCTTCCTTTGAGGGAAAGCAGGAGAGGAACAGTTTCTCATCCAGATGATACCAGGTGAAGGTAGAGAAACTTTTAAGTCCCATCTGGGGAGTCCAGCTCCCTCTCTTACAGGCAGATTCATATAATACCAATTCATCAGCCTGTTTGCTATACTTTTGCTGTGCTAATTATTTTGATGGCTGTGTTAGTGTCTCCACAGGCCAGTGCTGACACTTTTAGGAGTGAAAAGCAAGTAAATTCTAAAGATAAGTTTCAGTTCAGAAAATAAAGGAATGCTTATCCTTAAAACTGAGCTCACACTGGATGTAGGTCTGCAGCATTTTCCTCCTTTTGCATTTACTGGGTCAAAACTTGGAGTAAAACCCATGATTTTGTCTCATCAGTTGTAGGTAATTCTAGAAACTCTATTCAGCTTACAGCATCTGTGGAAGGAGCACAGGTTTATCTTGATCCAGAGCTATTAATGACTATCAATATGGTTAATAGCTCATTCTTTTCTCTTTTTGATATGGGAGAGGAAAAAAGTGTGTTCCGACCTCTGTAATTTCTCTCTTTTGTTGCAGCACATCCTAAACTCTACGCACGCTTAATTTCTAAGTAGTCCAAATCTTCTGGTTTTGAATTTTCCTTTTAGTCATGGAAATAAGGAAGGAATTTGAATTCACTGAACCATGAAACCATTAAAGAATCAAATGCAGCATTTGGAAGGGTCAGCTGGATAAAAACTAGACTTGAATATCCAAATAGCAGAGAATGCTCTTCTTAAATGCTCTCTTTTTAAGAAGTTATCAAATTGGAAAAAAGTACCTCTTTTAATGAGAAGATATATTTTGCAATTTTATAACTTATGGTTAAAATATATGTTTTTAAAGTGTGGTGCCTGTTTTCTCATCACAGACATCCCCTTTACATGACCTTAGAGATCCCTCATTGACTTTCTTGCAGTCAGTGGACTTTCCATGTCATCCCTGATGAATCTTTAAAAATTCTAAGACTTTCTCTTTTTAAGGGTTTTTGGGTTCATTCTCTGATGTAGATACCCCTCCTCTCTCAGAAGTCCTTTTCAGCACTAAAATATAGTGTTAGATTTTCCTAGAAGTCAAGGAGTTTTGGGGTAAGAAGTTTTCAGGATTAAATAAATTGTGCTCTGTCTTGCTAACTGTATTGAGCACACTTCTTTGCATTGTTTTTCTTTATCATTGTGCCTTTTTAAAGAAATATGTGGGGTTTAAAATCTCAGATGAAAGGATTTGGGCAGGGGTGCAAGCAAGTTCACTCCTAAGGCTATTGAAACTTTTTGAAAAAGCTTTCTGTGGCCTTTAGCAAGACTGGAAACTAGTAGAAAGGATACTGTTCAGAGACTTTGAAATAAAGGTGGGTGCCAACAAGACTTTTGTGAATTTTAAAGAACTTTCTACCTGTCTCTCTCTGTCTGTATTGCAGCATAAGAAATCTTTGCTTCCATAGGAAGCAACTTTGCTTCTACCCAGGGCTGTATGTTTTATGTGTGCTATCTATTCTTAAAATCAAGTTTCAACAGTATGTGCAGCTTACATCCACAACAGCCATCACTTGAAAGAAGGCTTTAATTAACAGAACCCTAATTTTAATGAGGTACTGAGCCATGATCTTGTAAATTCTGCAGCACAGAGAATCACTTAGTTCAGGTTCACTCGTAACAATCCTCAGCAGCACGATGTGTTCTATGACTGTTTAGCAGATTTTGATGTTAATCTAGGAACCCTTTTCGGAGTGGCTGTGTTCTTTACCTTGTAAGCATATTTTGAATTAATTGTGTTAACTTTTTAAAGCATAACTGTTACTTGCCTTCTGATCAAAATGTCTGGAATAGTCTGAACTATTCACCCTGGGCCTCCAAGGGGATTCACTGCTCTCAAATCCTTTCCAAAAGTGTCTTTGCTGTAGTACCTAGGCCAGGGTAGCTATTATTTTGCAGAAACCACTCGCGTTTAACAACTGCAGCAAAGTAAATGCATTATGCTATTTCCCTTATCTCCTCCTCTTGTGACTTCAGGAATGTGCTGTGCAGGAGCAAAGGGCAGTTTCAGTGGCATGGTTGATGCCCTGGCTGAGATGCACTAATTTAAATGTGCTGCACTTGACACAAAACCAGAAGGTGGGAAGTGAGGCATCCTCGCATTTCTGTATCCTCACATCTGAGCTGGCCCATCGCCAGTCCGTGACTGATCCAAAGTGACAGCAGCACGCTGAGCTGCTTTAACCTGTAATGAGCTCTCCCCACTCCCAAGGGGCAATTCCAGCATGCTGAAAACAGAAGGACGTATCTACAAGATCCCTTTCCCTGAAAATGCTGCATGGGGCGAAGATGGTGGCTCTGCAGCAGTGTGAAAATGTTCCCTTTGTGGGAGGGATGGCCCTGGGGCAGCAGTGCCTGCTACTTTCCCTGCAGTTTCCCAGAGCCCTTGCTAAGCAGAGCACATAGGGGAATTTAAGAATGAATCCCTGTGTAAAAGGGGTTTTTTTTACCCTCTTTTGAAGTATGATCACTTACAAGAAGCCGTTCACGTTGTTGTGAATGTTTTTTTAATGGGGACATTGTAAGGACAGGACTCCTCCATGGAACCAAGAACCAGAAATGTTGAAATAGTTCCCTGACAATGGAAATAGAGTGCCATTCTGACAGATTTTAAGCACGAAATATACAGCTTATTATCCATAGCAAAGTAGGAAATTGATAAAAGTCAAAGCATGGGGTACACTTTTTCAGGTAATAATCATGCATTAAACTAAATTTTTATTATTTCATAATCCAAATGGCCCAGTATTTAACTGGGTTTTTTTTAACTATTATGGACCTTTAGTAGTATTTTTTAAAAAGACTGAGTAGAATCAAAAAAGTTTTGGGTTGGAAGGGACCTTAAAGACCATCTAGTTCCAACCCCCTTTGCAAGGGCAGGGACACCTTCCTTAAACCAGGTCACTCAAAGCCCCATCTAACCTGGCCTTGAACACTTCCAGGGATGAGGCATCCACCTATTTTCTGGGCAACCTGTACCAGTGCCTCACCACCCTCATAGTGAAGAATTTCTTCCTGATTTCTAATCTAAACCTATCCCTTCAGTTTATGGCCATTCCCCCTTGTCCTATCAGTCTGTGCCCTCTTGTAGCCTCCTTTAGGCACTGGAAGAGGCTCTAAGGTCTCCCTGGAACCTTCTCCTCCCCAGGCTGAACAACCCCTCTCAGCCTGTCTTCAAAGAAGAGGTGCTCCAGCCCTCTGAGCATCTTCATGGTCCTCCTCTGCATGTCCACGTTCTTATGCTGAGACTCCAGTTCTGGACATAGCACTGCAGGTGGGGTCTCACTAAAGCAGAGGAGAGGGGCAGAATCCCCTCCCTTACCTGCTGCCCATTGGTGCTTTGGATGTTACACAGGTGGTTTCTGGGCTGCCAGTGCACATTGCTGGGTCATATTGAGTTTCCCCCACCAACACCCCCAGTTCCTTCTCTTCAGGATTATTCACATTCCATTCTCCACCCAGCCTATACTCGTGCTTGGGATTATGCTGCCCCATGTGCTGGAAATATGTTTTTAGCAAATGGATATGTTATTTAATATCTTACTGATTCAGTAATGTTATGTGAGCACATAACATTATACCCATCTCTATACCGCCAGCATTCACACTTGAAGTGTAGACTTCTGTTTGCATTTTTAAAAAATGTGCATTTCATAACATTGGAGTTCAGCATAATCTTTCGGCTTCACCATCAACTGCTCTTTCATATTATCAAGGAGCTCCACTTCCAGAATTTAACTGATGCTTTTGTTCAAATTATTGGTAACTTGTTTTGTACCAAGATCAGCAAACGATGAGAATAATTTTATTTGAACCTAAGTTGTCTTCCTATTCAAGGACTGTTAAAAGAAAACTTAAATGAGCATTCAAATTACTATTCAGACTCTGTTTTTTTAAGTGATGGTGCATTTTCGTTGTCTTGTCGTACTAATGTTCTGATGAGAAAGTAGAATTAGACCTTCTGGTATCTGTGGTTTGTACCACAAATAAATGTGACTCTACCCAACTTGTTCATCAGCTGGTAATTGAGAACATCAACAATGGAATCCATTTTAATCACAAGCTACAACAGTTTTGTTTGTGGATTGGTTTTTTTGTTGCATTTCTTTTCCTCCAGAATTTAGTGGAAGTGAATGTGCATGTACTTCGGCAACCCCATTTCAGGGAATGTTATTAGAAACTCCTTTTTTGAAGCATCAGTGTGTTCTTCTTGGACTTGAACCCTTGCTGAACACTAAGAGCTACTCAAGTAGTTTTTACAATCTGTTGTCCTGTAAAGTAATAAATAGCCCAAATTTTCTACACACTAATTAAAATTCCATTTCTCATGAATTCCTTAATTGAGAGCAAGTCATTATGTGCTTTGTTGATTCTTAAGTGCAAAGATAATTGCAATGGGCAGCATGAAAGTGGTTTGATTATTGCCTGTCGACTCTTGTGAATTCTAATAGGTCTAATTGCATAGCATCAATTCATCATCTCAGCATCACTTTTTATTATTAGCTCTCTGAATTGTAATGTGCTCATAAAGAAGTGTAGTAGTATATCAAGGATGACATGGTACCTGGCCTATTGTAATTTTCCTTCCTTTCCTAATGTTACTGTTGAAATTAGATGTTTATTATATGGTCCTCCTTAGCAGAAACTACTTCAAAATTTGTCTCCATGAAGAAAAGGATACTGTCTTCCTCTGAATTTGCATTTATAATTTCCCTTCTGAATGATACTCAGTCCTATTTTTTCACTTCTCTAAATCATTCCCATAAATCCTGACCATAATGTGTTGGCTACGAAACATCTCTCAAAAGCTTTATGACAGGGTTCTTTGTTATTGCTGAATATTATTTAAATGATGAGGACTCTAATGAGGTGAAGTTCCTAACAAAACTTCTATTGGTTGAGAAGCAGGGGGAAGGAGCACTTGGTTATATTAGAATTTCATTCTCTGGCAATTTGGGAAGGAGGATTGGTTTTGTGGAGTGTCCTTTTTTTTTTTTCCCTTGTCCCTATAGCCAAGGGTATCAGTTTAGAAAATCTGAAGATGGCTGAACATAACTAGAGAGGAACGCACAATATTTTAGCTAGAGGTTATGAGGTTCTGGGTCAGTAGTTTTTAATAGGTTTTAATGCAAATATGCAGAAAAATCCTAGCTTCTGTGAAAGATGAATTTTCTACTAAGACAAATATTTAAATTAGAAACCATGAACACTATCAGTACTAACATGGGATAAAAGTTTCCTTTTGAGCTTTTTTAAGAATGAAAAGATGCCTTTGTGCTTATGCTAAAGCTTTGCCTTTTTCTAAAGCTTTAAAGTGTAGTGAAATCATCATCCAAGATTCCTCATCCTTGGCCTCTTCCATCTGGTACTATTTACAGACTTTGCAAACAACAGCCACCAACAGCCAGTGCTGCAAAGGGATTTTCCAAGTCATACAGCAGCCCAGGTGGGTTTTAGCACTTGACTGTGTAAATGGCACTGATGAAGCAAGTGGATTTACCTTTTTCAGTGTGCTGCTTTCAGGCCCAGGATCCACATTGAAAACACTCACATGCATAAGGTAGGGTTGTTTGCATGATTTGTATCAAGCATTTGGCTTGCTTTGAAAAAAAAGTGCAGTGGTATCACAAGAACATGTGGAAGTACATCTGTGTTTGATTTTCTTTTCTGCTGTCTTGCCCAACGTGTTTTTGCTTGCTTTACTGTATGTTCCTCAGCTGGCAAGGTCAGCCAAATGGTTTGCTGCTTCACGTGCTCTGATTTCTAGCACTTTGTGAACAATAAGAGCTGACATTATTCTTGAAGCAGTTGCTTTCACTGTGAAAATACCAGTTTGTCTTTCCGACAACCCATGCAAGGGGAAACAGCACTGTGAAGTACAGCTTTGCACATGGACTTCTAAAAAGTCCCTCTAATCCTCAGGCTGGTGTTCAAGTGGATAATGTGATTTTGCAGACATTTCTTCTTTTCCTGGAGAAACAATGCATTGAGCTTGCGGGCACTGCAGGTGGGAAAATAACCATTTTGCCTCAATAACAAGTGCAATAAAATTTACAAATATTTTTCTCAATATGGTTTCCCAGAAATGAAGCAGTTCCCTTCAGCAAGGGACAGTCTTGGGTTTGGAAATGGCATGTGATTCTAACACTGGTCATACTCACAAGTTTTGCCATCTCCCCACTAGGTTTTTTTCAAAGGTATTGCTGCCATTTCTAGCTCCACTCTTTCTGGTTCGCAGTTCCTAAACCCCAATATCCTTTTTGAATGACTTGAGTTAGAAATTCTCCACTGGTGATTATTGTGAAATGCTTGTGACAGGCTAATGGCATGCTACAATATTACTGAGCGCATAAGTTGACTTTATTTACATCCGTGTTTCCTTTACAGAAAGTTGAAGCTCAAGAATGTCCTTCAGCAGCCCTTTTAGCTCATTACATGACTTTCCAGAAGGTTGTTTAAGTACATTTTTCACAATTGAGCTGAACAAGAGATTACACCAGTGTTTCTCCAAGGGCTCTTCCTAGTGACATTGACATGGAGAATATTAGCAGTGCAATAAGCCTCAGCAAGTTGCTAACAGTTCACTATGCAATACATTTTTTATCTTGAAAAGAAAATAGTTTCCCTGTTTCTGATTTTGGTATGTTTGTTCATGCTGGAAGTTCAACTGTTTACAATTTATGCTGATGCAAAACACTCTCAAGATGTTTGTCAAAGCTTGTTTTTCACTTGGAACAACAGGAGCATCACATATTGTGTGAAATACCATACCACAATTTTTGCTAAATACCCTCGTTGGATGCATTTCATGTTTCTACTTATCTTTTTTTGTCTGCCAGTGATTCTGAACACATTTGCTGTAGACTTCTAGCTCCTTTCCACCTCGGTGGTGCTTACCAGTGTTGTTGGTGAGCTGATCTGCGTTGTAAGCAGGCAGCTTATGTACCCCAGCCGGCGAATAGCCTGGCTGAGCTGGTCATAATCCATGAGAGGGTGTATATGCCTTAATAAGCAGTATTGCTCAGTCAGATGTTGTGATATGAACACAATCCAGAGAGTAAATGAAATAAAGATGGAGTGGTGTTTTCTCGTCTTTTTCTATTCTCTCCTTTTGGTATCTTTCTGAGCTGGAAGGCTGAAGAGATCAGATGATTTCAATGTGATGCTTGTGGTATCTGTTAAAGCTCAGTTCTGAAAGAAAACTGATAAAAGCATTAAGGGCAGAGCACCATGGCCAGGCGCAGCCATATTAGTTTCTTTGTCCCCTCGTCTGCCATGAGTCACATCCTGCTGCCCTGTCAGCGGAGGTATGAACTGAAGAGAAAATTGTAAACTTCGGCTCAAATTTAAGGAGTCCTGAGAACAAGCAAGATGTAACAAGTCGTGGGCTGTGCCCTGTTGGCACTGGACAAAGGCTCCAGTCAGCTGAGTGTGTATGGAATGAAGTGGTGTTAGGGCAATTCTACCTCCACTGTACCCCTGCTCTCCCAAGCAAAATGGCTGCTCTCAGTCTTGATTCAAGACTTATAGTTACTTAGTTCTGCTAAAACAGTAGTTGTATTTATTAACAATATAAGTTAGCCTCTTTTCTCTATTTGTTTGAAGTATTCAGAGAAGTAGTAGCTGTTTATTACAAAGCATGCAGGTAGCAGGGTTGAAGCACTGAAGTTCTTCTCTATATCTGTTATTATTTTCTCTGTTCCATATCTATAGCATAGATAGTCTGTCTACAATCTGTGCAGACACGTCTTTTTATTTCCCTCCTCCCTCTAGGACCAGGCTTGCTTGTGCCCTGCCTCCATCATCTGCTGGGTTTGCTTTTAGGATGGATTGCAGAACACTGGATTCCAAGTGCTAATATTTGTCTCATTGCCAGCTGATGAAACTAAACTATCTTTCAAACTAGGGAGCATCTCTGGGGAAGAGGTGGGGGGAGAACAGTCAAAGGAATTTGTCTTGGCATGTACAGCATTCTCACAACTTGGTGTCTGGAATATGTTAATATCAGGAGGGTGCTTTACTGTGGTTTCAGCCACCTAAAATGAAAATACAATTGATGATAGAAAGTGATATTCCTCTTCCAGGCAAGAAGTCTCATCCTATGGTTCAAAGAGCTGTCCAGTTATTTCACTTATCATACTTACATAAGCCAATTAAAGTGGCACTGGCAACTGGAAATTCAGTCAGCTTTTAAAAATGAGTTGAGCTTACTTTCAGGTGCTGCATCATATGTCCCTGTTTCCACTGAGTGTGTTTGACTGAGTTTGAGAGAAAGGTAGCAAAAGCAAACTTAATTTTTTCCTCTTTTTGTTGTTTTGTGATAGGCTCATAGGTATAGCAGGGGAAACCATCTCTAAAGGAACTGACTGTAGACAAAGATCTGTTAAATGCAGGTTGCTAAAAGTACAGAAGAGAAATACTTAAGGTCAAGTGAAAGAGCGACTGTTTTTCTTGTGAAAGTAAAAAGGTAGTAAGAGCAAGATTTTTCAGTGATGCCCTTTACAAGATGAAATGATAAATGTGCATTCCTTCATCCTGAAGCCATGCTCTCATTTCCTTTGCTGTTGTTTGAATCCTTGTTACCTTTAAGCAGTAGTCTCACCAATTTCTGTGTGATTGCTCCCAAGCTTGGAAGCAGTTTGCCAGTTTGGAGCTATAATCACTGTGTTTATTGCTATGAGGAAAATACAGTATTCTGTGTATAGAATGGAGTCCTGTAGCACAATTCAAATGAATCCTCAGCTCTGTCTTTTTAACTGGAATTTATTGTATTTTTAAAAATATTTAATGGTTTCAGTCTTTTAATTTCTAACATTCTTCTCCATCTGCATCCACTTGGATTTGAGAGGTGCTAAATGGTACCAAGAGGCTGCACAAGGCTCTACTATCTGTATTGCGAGAGCTGTATTGTATTGTTTGTGGCAAGGGAAGTACTGAAATTTCTTGCATGGTTTCCAGTGTTCAAACTTGGAAGTATATAAGGCTGATTTAGCTGCCACTGGTTTCTTTTGAAGATACACAGAGAACCTGTAATTTTATCACCTTTTTCTGTTCTTCTTAAAGAAGACATGCAAAATCCTTAGCAAAGCATCTAATTTCTGCTGTGAGGGATATGTAAATTAGAGAAGTGTCAAACAAAAAAGATGTGCTCCAATTTCTGAAGTGAAAGAAGTTTGTTTATCCCCAAGAAAACATATAGAAATAGTAAATAAAAAAACAAATGCGGGTAACTTTTTGTAATGTGCTGCCCTTAAGAAGCAGACACACCAGTGAAGCTATGAATAGAATAAATTTGTCTTTTAAACTCTAAGTCATACTTTGCATCTTGAAGAAGCCTATAAAACTTCCTATTATGGAAACATTATTTTCAGTGTTTTTAAAAATCTTTTTACTTGAAGTGCTCTGATTAAAAAATTTGTATCCCTTCAATGGGCAGATAAAACCAGTGCTGGCAGTTTCCCATCGTTTCACCTGAGGTTATTCTGCTGCTAATGTGTGATTAAGGGTTGTTTAGTTTGGTCTTCTGAAAACTTTCTGCTATAATCACCAGTCCTTTCAAGTGAAGATCAGTGTTTTGTAAGCTTTTATGCTAATATTCTTAAATCCTACGTGAAGGACATATAATTTGAGTGATTCAATATTTTCATGAGGGAAAGAAAGCCTTGAAGTATTGGCACAGTACCTGGTGATCTGCTTGTATTTAAGATGTCCCATGGCCATGGTAAACATAACATGTTGGATTGTTTTCTTTGTTTCTTGGGATGTCTTCCTTTCTTTCAACATCCCTACAATGAACTTGACCGAATAATAAAAAACATTTTAATAAGAAATGCTGGAAGTTATAAAAACAGAATTTACACAGGAAAAATCCCTAAAATAGGAAATAAAGGCTTTTGCTATGGCTTGTTGAATTATCAGAGCACTCTGTAGCGCTGTTCCGTACTCAGAGAAAAGTGTAAGAAATTTAGTTCTGAGTATGAATCTTTTCTGGATAAGAGTAGTCTGGTACTATGTTTTGTAGCGAGGCTGAGTGCGGTTTTTGTGGATTTTTTTTGCGGCTGGCTGGGGTTTTTTGTTTGTTTTTGTTTTGATTTGGGATTTTTGTTTTATTTTGTTTTGCTTGCTTTGTTGTTTTTTATTTTCCCCATATCCTAGAAGGGTGTGTTTATGCTTTAACTGTGCAATACACCAGCAGAGGTAACTAAATTCACTTCAACAGAACCGACTTGGACACGGAGAACAGACAAAGTGTGACAAGGGGTCCATGCTTTGAGAAGCTGAAAACATACATTAGCTCATTTCTGATTTCTATGCCTCTGTAATTAATCCAATTCCAAAACTAGAACTGAAGTTAACTTAATCCCCATTTGCATTTTTATGACTTGATTTGTGTTGCATGTTTTTTGGGGTAATATTTGCAAGATTCTTACTGAATCAAGAATCAAGTGGGATTAAATATCCCTTGAATTTACATGGCTGGTGTTATATCCTTTACCAGGCTGTGGATTTTGGTGTAAAATTTTTGTGGAATGGTAGACTGAAACTCTGTCTTAGTGTCTGAAGAATAAATACTCTGTTTAGGGCAAGCAAGTTTATTTTTGAGTGTTGAACAGCCTTATCAAATGAATTAAACCCAAACTTGCTCACGAACATCTTTTGCTATCCAATATAGTGAAAATAAAGAATTTTCGTGGCTCATGCTTTCCTATGTGTAGAAAACATAAACCAAAAGACAGATTAGGACATTTTTGTCTATAGCCTTGTCCACTTGCAAAGAATAATAAGTCAGTGAAAGGTGGAGAGCATCCCTTGTGTCAAGGGGGTCACTTGTTATGTGTTTCGTAAGCCACTCGATGAGGAGGGTGCTTGGCCAAGCTCCTCTGCTGCTGCAGCAAAGTGAGGTTTGCTCTAGTGTGGGGAGAACAAAATCTGCTTGGGGCAGCATAATTTCATCTCTTCTGTTTTTCCTAGGTATATTAAGGTCTTTATTTGGGTAGGAAGGTAGGGAACAAGGATAACATTTGAGCATTTCTGCTGCAAATTTTTCCAGTAGAGATTAAAAAAGAAACCAGAAATAACAAGTCGTGAATGTCATAATTTCATGTTCAGTCTTGTCATGTTCATTTCATGTTCATTCGTATCACACTATGAATATCCCAAGTGGAGCCGTTGCCTTTTGGCTTTACACGTAGGCAATTATTTCCATGGAAGTTGTGGGGCTGTCTGTCTAGCCACTGCTTTGACATCTGTCATCGTGGCACTAAATTGCTTTGTAAAACCTATTACTTTGGGATATAGTATAGTGTCTCTTAATTGCACCACTTGCTTCTCCTGCCTGAACAGAGCCTACTTTTGTTTCCAACGTTAATGGTGAGGCCCTGATGGCAGAGCGATGCTGTAAGTTCATTGATGGGAGAGGAACTGCTCTGGGATTACACAGACATACTTGGGCCTTGTATTTTATGACAAGCATGAGTGCCAAAAGACTTAGGCTTTGACTTGTGTGACTTAATTCTCTGGCCGGCTGTCGAGGCAGTGGTGTAACCATTGCAAACAAGCTCTCTGTGTTTTTCAGCTTCCCACGGATGCTCAGCGGTCACTCTCTGCTAAATGCAGGCTATTGAGTGCAAACTTCTGCGGCTCCCCAAAGGATCTCTCAGGCTCGGCAAATCCTTCGCCTCTCCCTTTGGGAATATTGTTTTCTGACTGTCTGTGCTGTCTTGTAGTTAGGATATACATCTAACCCACAATGAGGGATGCTGGTTAATAATTTACGATAAATATATTCTTTACCTTTCCTTGGCAGACAATGCCATTTAGGTGAAAAATGGCTTAAATATTTTACACAAATGACTTCTAGATATTGTAGCTTTTGCAGCTCATGAAACATTTTTTTGTGTTCACCCAAAACAGCTAATTAATCATTGAAGGCAGTTGTAAAAGGTACAAAGTTCAGCAGTGCTTATTTCTTCAAGCCTAAAAACCTGAGACTGACGCTTTAACTGCTCATAAATGCAATATATACCTATATAAAGCAGAGAAATGCTTTTGAATTTAGGGGTTGCATTGTATGTAGTCACACACAGCATTCTGTGATTTATAAAATATGTCTTACATTTATAATATTCAGCTCTGCTAATCTACTTTTGGAGACACAAAATTAGACTGCGGTCCTGTGGGATTCATTTCAGCTGAACTTAAAATTAACAGTTGTTTCTTGCACACTGAAAATGCACTTTTTATGTGCAAGTGCATGTAGCTAGAAATAAAAGATGAACAAGCTGAGCAATTTGTATACCAAAGCAATAGGCTGTGCACATTCCTGAAGAATAGGGATAGCCAGTAGCTATGAATATCTGGAGGTAGTTCCATTTGCCACCAACTGAACCTCAGCTATTCCTTTTCAGCCCCAATATGGTGGGTGCTTATTGTGTAAATCAACTGATAATATTTACAAATGGAGCCCTTAATGCTCTGAATTTTTATCAGACTTTTTAAAAATTCAATGGTGCACACAGTGCAGTACTTTCCTTCTTGAAATTCATATGGTTCCTGCTGTGATTGACAGGGTACAGCTTCATTATGCAGTTGGCTGGATGGGCCGATTACGGTTATGAATGTGTAAATGGGGTGAATGAGAGAAATGTGTAATTGATTCTGGCTGTGGTTCATTAACAGTGTGAAGGCACCACACATCAGTAAGGGAAGGAATCAGAGAAACTTATCTGTACTTTTTCAGTTGTTTGGAAAAGCTCGCTGTGCTAATATTTTCGCCATCTAGTGTCACATTTTCAAAGAACAAGGGAAGAGTAAATTACATTGAAAGTAATTTACGTCAGTCCTCCAGGTTGGTTTTTGAAGAATAGTCACTTCTCTTCACCCTTTTCAACTGGAAGTTGTGTTTCATCCTTGCCCGTGCTGCTCTGCCCTTTCTCCATAGCAGTGCAGTTAAATCTCATGTGAGAAACAGCAAGTCAAGGTGTCTGGATTGACTTTTTTAAGAAAAAGACCTGAGAAAACAAGCCTCTTTGGCTTTTTTACACATAAAGTTTGTACTTTACAGCAGTTGCAGTTTCATTTCTGAAATATCTCCTTTCCTTATAAACACTGTTTTAAACCAACAGTTTCATTAGCATTAGAAGAAGTTTGATCTACTGGCGTGGCCTCAATCCCAGATGAGGATACACCTTCCTTGTGGGCTCTCCACCTCAATGTACTATTAAAAATGTAAGCAAACATCTCTGCTCTGTGTACACAAAGTGATTTACAGATCCATGGATTGCAACTTTCTTTTTAATGAAGTTTCCTACCAGTGCACTTCGCTGGAAGACTGACCACAGTAAATCAGCAGCTTCACAGCAGTGCTGGCAGCTTCATTTGATGTAAAAGTTAAAATACTACAAATGGCTAGTGTGGCATTCTCTGGGGGATGACTGTTCCCTGTTTTGATCTGTTTGCTTCGTTTTGAAGATCAAAAGAACAAGTTTTGGTTTTTGGGAAATGTTTGCATCCCTTATGCCTGTTTGATGTCACTGAGAAGTGCTTGGACCCCAAAGGGTGCAGACTCTACAAGAACAAACAGGAGCCAGCTTTTTCTGCCAAACTAAATCTTTCTGGAGTTTCTCTACACTTCCCCTGATTTAAAAGTCTTTAGGTGATGAGACCACTTCTGTTTCATGCCATTGTGCCCACAGTGTACCTTCAGACCATGGTCATGCTCATCCCCACGGCTGGTGCTCCCACCTGCCTTGCTGCTGCAGTCGGTTTGCTTTCTCTGGTGAAACTCATTCCTGTGTATATGTCCTATGACAATCCTTTACTGTTGTGTTTTTCTTCAGAAAGGCTGTGCTCTTCCCCAAGGGGGATCCTTTTTCTGGCCAGGTGTGGAAGGTGCCAGCTAGGGCTTGCACATCCATGGTTGTCCTTGCCAGCAGTGCTGGAAGTTTACATTTGAGGCTGGCTGCTGTAGTGGGTGGCCAGAACAGCAGGGCAGCAGTTCTGCCCTGAATTTTCTTGTGGACACGTGTCTGTAGACCTCCCCTATGGCACATACTCTTCCATCCTCCAGCTCTCTGGAGGGCATAATGTGTGAGCAGAAAGGAAGCTTTATTGTGACAGACAAGCTTGAAGTTTGACAGTCTTTGTTGATATATTAAAAATAAATGGTGCTGCTTCAGCCTGTGAAGTCTGATTCTCAAGAAGTAACTGCAAGGGCTGAAGTAGGGGGAAGAAATGTTTTGGTTTTGTTTTGTTTCCTTTATGCCTGTATAATCTCAAAGGGTTTTTCCCACCTGCAAACCTTAAGGTATTTTGGAATAGTTTGAGCAGAATAACATGTAGTTTAGGAAATGTATGTATGTATACACTGATTTTACTGACAATGTGCAACAATAAAATTATTACTTCCCTGTTTGTCTGCTGACCATAAAGCACTGTAATATTAGTAATGCTGCTCTGCTATTAAAATCTTTATCATGTGTTTTGGAATAATAATGTGCCTAAGAAAAGCATTTCTTTGCCAATAATATGCTGTAAACAATTACAATAGTTGTGATATTTTATAAACCAGTTCATAGAATCATAGAACGCTTTGGGTTGGAAGCAGCCTTAAAGATCATCTAGTTTCAAAGCCCCTGCCATAGGATGCTTCCCACTAGATTGGGTTGGTCAGGGCCTGTTCAATTCATAACCATCTTCTATGTCCTGTCTAAAGAGCCACCTATGATGGACTTGGAAAAATTAAAACATAAAAGCTAATAACTGCATGAAAGGTTACCTATTTACATGAGGTGTCTGGTGCAGTAATATAGGATGGCTGACGAGGTGCTATGAAAATGCCAAATTGGGAAGTTCCGAAAAAAAGATGACAAAAACATTCTTAATTTATTAAGCAAAGGCTTAAAATCAGTGTTTATAATGAAAGACTAAAGGAATGGAGTTAAAGATTTAGTGAGTGAAATGTATCTAGAAATATACTGTGGGAGTTTTATACAGAAGGACCCCAGCAAGAATTTGGTACTTGATCTGTTCCCCAAAACTCCTTCTTGCCTTTAAGTAATCAATGAATAATTTAAGCCATTATACTTCAGCTTTCAAGGAGCTTCAGCTTGAAATGCAAGAAACTCAGCCTTAGCCGAAAGAGGGAAATGTTTATGATTCTTTTCTTTTGTTATTCATCCTTTACACATTCTTTTCAAGGTGGTTTTATAGTTGTTCCTTTATTTGTTTGTTGGCTGCTGGGTATTGTGAATTTGAAATTCATCATGATAGCTCTGATCTTGGTGTCTGTAAATGTAGAGTGAACTTGACTGAGATGAGACTCATGAGTATATTCCTTTCCCTGTAGACTCATAGAATCATTTAGGCTGGAAAAGACCTCTGAGGTCATTGAGTCCATCCTGTAACCCAGACTGCCAAGTCCACTGTTAAATCATATCTCTGGCTCAGTAATTGAAGCTCACCTGTCGTAAAATAAAAAACAAGGGAAAAAAGTCAAGAGAAGGGTTTTTTTTTTCCTTTCTCTGAAGTTGCCAGCACTTCCAAATAGAAATGTTCCTTGGAAAGTTTCAACCTCCAGGAAACTGCTATAGTCATGAACAGAAATTATAGTCTTTGCTAATGAAAGTGCTCACACAACCTTATCTCTGCACACAGAAGCAAATTTTAAACTAGCTCGTTCCTTTTTTCGAGTCTTTTCTCAATCGTTCTCAGTTTATGATAGTAGCTAAAACATGTGTAAGAATATAACTCTTTTCTGAACTCAGAGGCTGTTTTAGTGTCCTGCTGTCATCCTGCTCATCAGTGGATAAAGGCTCAACGCCTACTTGATGGTTCAGTTGTAGGGAGGGTTCTCTGGAGTTGCTATCTGGCAGCTGTGACATTCAACAGAAATTATCCAATCTGTCCATCTTGTTCCCACAACTGGAGAAAATTACTGTGATCAAAATGGAAAGAAGAGTACTCAACCTTTTATTTACTTCCCAGGAGGAGGGTTTTCTGTAGCAGTTGGGAAATTCAGCTCTTATAGGTTTCAGTTCCCATCACAGCAGATTCCTCAGCATTTCTGGGCACTGGGAATCAGACGTGCTTTTATTTCCTGATTTATCAATACTCTGCAGCTAATGTATAGAAAAAATTTTAAAATTTTTCAGAACATTATGGCTCAGCATGAAAGCCACCTTTTAAGTAGCAGAGAGCAGGACTTGACAGATGATGTCTTGAGTTAAAAAAAGAAAAGACAGTGCACATTTTAATGTTAGTTTGTCCATTTTCCCTTATGCTTTGGCATATGTTGGATGGAAATCGTCAAAACCAGCTTGGACAAAGAATAATGGTGTTAATTCTGTAGGATTTGTGAGTAAATTAAAATATTCTGGTGTGTAGCAACAGCAGATGTTGCTTGGAAACCTGACCCAGATGGGACAGAAACACAACCTAAAAGGGGACCAGCAGTACTGCAGTTGGAAGTGTTGGCCTAATCTCTGTTTGTGCAACATTGAAAAAAAAAATAAATTGTGCCACTGTTTATTTTTGCTATATATTATAGGAAATTATAAAGAAAGGCAAAAAAAAAAAATCTGCCACCATAACTCATTTTATTATGTTCACATATACTATAGAAGAATGATGTTTAAAAAGTAAATGTGCTTCATAATAGTTGGGGGGATAGGAAGGGGGGAGATTAAAAAAATCATGGTACCTTTTAATTTGTAGATTTCTTTTCAAGACTTTTTTACTCCAGGCTCTTAAATTAATTTTTCTTATAGCACTTTAGAGACTTTGATTGATTCCAGCATCTGATTTTGATGAGTCCAAAGGCATATACCTAAGATGACTGTGCTTTCTCTATTTGCTCGTTATAAATTTTGTTCAAACAGAATATTTTGTTTTATTGCATAGCGTCTCCATCTGGTCTGATGTGAAAGGAAAGCACATTTTTTGAATAACCAACACATTCCTAAGTCACAGCTTTTCTTCTTTTCACATGGTTGCTGAGGAAAAACAAAGATGACCTGTGTATCGCCAACGATGTGCTGAGGTTCTGTGTAGTGAACTTTCCCAGTGAGTAGACTTCGAGGAGTGAGAACAACTATTTCAAAGTTCTACAGTATTTACAGTTGTAGAAGCCTGAAGATTTAGAGGATTTGTGCAAACCTTTCATCTCTCCTGCGTGTGCATTGCAGTAGACATGTAACAAGCATTCATTGTATCTTTCTCATTTTCTCCTTTAGTCCAAAATCTTCAAAAGCTTCTTTAACCTTTACTGATTTATGTTTAATTATTGCACATGTAGATTATGATGTGTTTTCCAGTTAAATACATTTGCTTGCATTGTTATTCCTACCTTTGTGTGTAGCTACAATACCAGATTGGATTGATGTGCAATACAGTAGCATCTTTAATGTTTCTTTATCTTCTTTTTTTATTCACTGCAGATGTGATCCATACTGTTGGGCCGATTGCAAGAGGCCATCTCACCGACACTCATAAAGAAAACTTAGCAAGTTGCTATAAATCCTCTCTGAAACTGGCAAAAGAAAATAACATCAGATCAATTGTAAGTATTGTGGGAGAACACATTATTGTTTTTTCTAATTTGGATCTTATTTTCCTTGATGTAGAATAATTATGATTGTAAGCTTCCAGATACATTTCTTGCTCTTTATGATGTGAAAACCCAAAAATTTAAACATAATTTGGCCTAAACAATTGCTGGATGAAAGGAGTTAGGGAAAGTGTGCCTGGTAGTAGGAGTACAAGCAGCTGTCTTATTAAAGAAGGGAGGAAGCTGGTCCTATGGCTCATTCTTATACTGTATTATTTATTAAGAAAACCCTAAGAAGCCACTGGTGAGGAGGATAACTGCATGCAGTATAGTCTCCTAAATAGCTGAGAGGTGATTAATTTGTTGCTTATTCTACCCATTAATGTTTCTTCCTAAAAATAAGGGTATTGGTCAATTGTCACTAGTTCTAGCACCCTCTCACCAAAATCAATCATAAAATAGCCTATTATATGATATTTCTTTGAACTATACAGTTCATTGAACTTGAAATACATGGTACAGTTTTGTACCTCAAAGTGCCAAATTTTCAATGGCCACAGACAAAAGGAGCTTTTACCTCTCCAGCTCTGGAGCTTTAATTCTGTAGCTCACACCACTGCAGCTTAAGTCTTCAGATATGCATAGGTTAGTTCCTTGTAGCGTTCTGAGCCTGACTTCACACTTTTGGGGTCATTTTGGCTGGTTATATGATAGCACATATGTTTGGCAACTTAGAATGCAAACATACAATCTTAAAAAATGTAAGCTGAACCAATGGTGTTATAGGAGGGTGTAATATTCAGTAAGGGAAAGCTATTAACACTGAAATATCACAGATGAAAAATAAAGCTTTTTGAGGAGAGGGGCAGGACAGTTTTGTAGGGCTTTGAATCCAAGTTAGATGGTGCCCTTCAGAGTCAGACCTGATGAATATCACTTATTTCTTTCTTTTTGGTGAGAGCTGTGCTCTTCAACACTTTCTGTGCTTATGATATCCTCTCTCTGCTTTTCAAAATGGTGTCCAGCAATCTCTCTTTTTGCCATTATACAAACCATTGTGGGGTTTGTTTTCTTTGGTTTGGGGTTTTTTTTTTAATTCTAGGCATAAAAATTAGAACTGAAAACAACCTTGGGTTGGTGAGCATGTTTTGAACCCCTCTCTGTTGTCATTTAAACACCCAAGGATGTTCATTTCCTGCTGTGATTCTCATTGGAGCCCGAAAGAGCTTTGTGCAGTTGCTCCTACATCCATCCTTGTTTCTGTCTGCTCTGGGCAATTGCAGGCTTTTGAGTCACTCAAGTTAGTGTGAATAAAGTTCCTAATATGATGTGGGAAAAAGAAAATAGAATAATAATTATGAAAGATTGAAAAAAAGAATATTGCAATAACAAAGGAAAAACTTTAGTGGGCATTGGTCAATGCTTGTATCTGTAGGGAGTCTGTAATTTTTAGGACATTCTAGGTGGTAGCATGCTGTTTAACATGGAATAATAAAAAGGGGTTGTATTCATGGAAACTAGCCTGATATTTTAATAAGAAAAGATAACCACAGGAGAAATCATCCACAGGTTATTTCCTTGCTGGTTAAGAGTTGTTGACAGTGCACCTGTTTGAGACAAAAAATACTTAGCACCCAGACTTGCAGAACACAGCTGCACAAGCTGAACAGGAGCCAAGAGCCATTCATTCATACCAGCATTTAGTAGCTTAGCAAGCACTATGGATTTTAAAGCCCACATGACAGATCATGGACTGTTCTGAAAAGCCCTAAGTCCAGTGATTTCAGTGATGCCTTGGGAAGTGAAGGCTACTTGAGTGTCTGTCCTAATGAACAAATCAAGCCCTGAGAAAAGTAAAATGTACAATTCATTTAATTATGGAGCAGTAGATTACTGTGAGTCTGAAGGCACAGAATGAAAAGTGTAGGTGGGTTTCACAAGATCCAGTATACTAGGCATAGAGGGAAAGGAAAGAAAGTGAATAAAAATATCTGTCGATTTCTGAGGCTTGCAGAGACCCAATAGAGGGAGCAAAGGATTCAAATTGTTTCAAATAGACGTTTGAGTGTAGACTGGATTATGGCAACAGAAATATGTGCAGTACAAAGAAGACAGACAAAAATTGGGGGGGTGGGGG
>VZTE01000778.1:298268-323452 GCA_013397775.1 Eulacestoma nigropectus | reverse complement strand
GAAGACAGAGAAAGAGTGGGGGGGGGGGGGGGGAAGGTTACCTGTGTAAAATAAGAGAAAATCAGCTCTGCTGATGGATGGCCTATTTTGATTGCCTCTTTAACAAGAAGATTAAATAAGTATGTGAAAGAAAAACAAGGAATTTTAAAATAGATAATGAGTAAAAGCAGGAAAAGCCATATATTTATGACATATAAATAAATAGGTATTGATGATAGCAAGTTGCATTATGCTAAAAGAATTAACTAAACCAGAGAGCATTGGTGCACTAGCAATTCTAATAACCGAGAAGGAAGCCGGAAGACATTAAAGGATTGTAACAACACAGATGTGTTACCTTCAAAACAGAAAGGACAACAAGTCTAGCAGTTCATACAAAAAGAGGAAAGAGCCCCAGCACAAATGAAAGTATTTTGAACATGAATTGTGTCAAAGGAGTTACAATTGCTGGAGGCATTATGAATAGAGAGTGATGATGAATGGCAACGTATTGAGCTGGACCGAAGCATGCAGGGTGACTCAGGGTGCACCACTAAATGCAGTTTAATTTAACATCTTAATGATTTTTGAAGAGTACATAAACAGCTCATTAATTACATTTACGAATGATACCACAATAGGCAGTGTTGCATACACTAGAAAAGGACAGAGATATATGATAACAATTGATTGGAGACTGTGAATATAACCTCATCATCATCCACTCCAGTACCAGAAGGGAGTTTCTGCCATTGTTGCATTGGAAGAGAGGTCAGAAATGGAGCTGACAGCTACAGCAGAACTCAGCACAGGAAATGATGGAGTAGCATATGGTGGGGAAAAATAACTCAGTTCACAAATAGTCAAAGTGTGTCGAAAAACCAGCACAATGAGGAAATGGTCTTGAATAATAAGTCTCAAATTAGATGTACTTAAAGCAGTTAATTGTTTCACTATTATGTGTTGTTGATCTGCCTATGATTAGAAATGGTGGATGCCATAGAGATTGTATTTCAGTTCAAAGTGGACTGGGGAGAACAGGAATAGGATTCAAAATAGACCCAAACTCTCCTATACGTATGTGTATGTAGTTGTTTTACACACTTAGGAAGGGAAGCAATAGCCTTGAAATACTGTGTAAATTCTGAGATGCAGCTTTATAGAGGGGAGAAGAGAACAATATCATTGTGTGTATGACAACAGGGCAATTATATGGTGTAGCTGACAGTAATTTAGGTTGTGTTCACATCCAAGGTGTCCAGGCATGGATGAGAGCAACTCTGGCTAACTCCTGAGGGAGCATTGATATCTCATCTGAGCATGTTATCGTCTTGGTATCTAAAAAAAAAAGGATGGGTACAACTGAAAATGAGATGAGGGAATGTAATGAAAGTCAGAATGTAATGAAGGCAGAGTTATTGCCAAGGTTCATAATCCACCAGCAAGCGCAGCTGTGGGTGAGGATCTGCATAGCCATTAAGGCAGGAAGAAAAGCCTCAGGAACAAATTTGATCATCCGCAGGATTGCTCAGAGAAATCACACAGCCCCTGACATTTGTCTCCTGAGCCTGTTTTCTCAAACATTTTATGTTCAATATGAGGTTTCAAATGCCATATTAGCTATTTTGTACAGAGTTAGTCTCTCTCAGGTCATCTACTCCATCTGCCTTCTAGGTTACCGAAGTTTGTGTTAGTGTTTGTCCTTGTTATCTTGCATTCCCAAATCCACGCGTTGCTTTTTCCTCAGCGCTTGTTTATGTAGCTGTGCTCCCTCTAGGACACTTGTGCTGCTGTCTGACTATTTGTGTGGTCAGGGTGAACCTTTTGTGTTGATGAGTCTTATTTATATAATCCTCTGTCTGGTGAAAGAGGATACTTGATACAGATTTCTGTTTATCTCCACTTAAGTTGGTACAGCTGAATGCAAGAAAAAATATCTAGGGCAATTCAAACAGAGTAAATAGTTGGCGTTTGAGCAAGTTAATTGTCTTAAATGTTCAGAATAATCTCTTAATAAAAAATTTGTATTTTGATGTTGGTCTCTTTTGCGTAGTACTAGGGATTGCTATCATACATCAACTAAATCTCTGTTGCCTAAAACACTGGAAATACATTATAGGCACCAAATCTTTACTGAAAGAAGATATAGTAAAAAATAGTCTAATAGATGCTTTTTTCCCCTGTTTTTCTGTACTAGTTTTCTAAATAAGAGTCTTACGGTCCAATTAATTGTTAGGTTATCAGACAGACTGGGGGATCAGTTCACAAATAGTCAAAGTGTGTCGAAAACAGTGATTTGTAATCACTGTTTTCATATTTTAAATTGGTCCCCTCTTTACACAGTCTTTGAACTTATTTACTCTGTGTGCTCTTAAGTTTTTCATGGGACCTCTTCTCCTGCTTTTCTTTGCATGCACTGCTTTGAAGCCATCTGATACCCTGGAAGCTTTCTGAACATCAAACACTTCCCTGCCACCTATTTCATTCAGACTTAGCTTGTGGTTAAAAAAATTTCAATCAATTGCTGTCAGTCAGCCAGGATTTCAGTTTGACAGGGACTTTATGAACTGCACAGAAAGTAAAAAAAGATGGTGTTGCTGTGGGTGGGGTCCAAGCCAAAAGAGCTGCAGTGTGTTTGTAGAGAAGAAAAGCTGGTGCTGGTCCCTCACTCAGAAGGCAGGGCAGGCTTCCTCCACAGTGGTTAAGGAAATGGAGGAGTTCTTTTTGGGACTACAAGTCTGCTGTTGTTCAGGACTGTGTTCGGAATTGCAGTCTTCAGGAACACTTCATGTTGGCAGGGGGCGAATTGTAAAGCTTTAACAAGAAGCATTTCTTTAGCCCGCAACCTCTGACCTCCACCTCGAGGGAGAATTATGGAGGACCAAAGGGGGCAGGAGGAAATCCTCTAAGAATGTGGCTTTTTAAGTTCCAGAAGGAGCTCTGCTTGTCACCAACAAATGTATTAACAACATTATATACAAAGTACAGATTTTTTTCTATTGGTCCCCCAGAGTCAGGTAGAGAAGAGTTCATGCTGTTCTAGAGTCTTATTAGATTAGCTTTGCTGTGGCATTAAAAAAACACCACACCAAAAAGATCAGTCTCTTTCTGCCTGGGTGTTTGTGCTGTGAATGCAGAAAGTTGTCCTGCTCCAGGGAAAACCTCTTAGCTGGACTTCTCAGAACAACCACACCGCTCCTCCTGTCTGAAGTACATGACAAGGCAAAAGGCCATCTAGAAATATCGCAGCAGCGAGAGGGCCTATTCAAGGGCTGACTTGCTCATCACCAGGTCGAGTGGAAAAGCCATCGCTTGGTGATGGGATGGCCAGTGACCTGTAATGATGGGATATTTCTGGGAGAGTAGGTTGTCTCTTTGGGCTCTGAATAAAGTGTGTCCCTCCTGTGCACACAGCTTATGCTGCGTTTTTGGGAGCTTTTCTACAAAAGCATGTTAAGTAGGATCAGGACACACTTTTTGAAATCCATGTTTTGCCTCCATTTCTGGGGTCTTCAGTCACTGTGCACAATGCATGATACTAGCTGTGCATTTGCAGGGGCTTTACAATTAAAGTATTATTTTAGGCTTTGTTAGATAAATATTTCTTTCATTTATAATTAAGCTAATCTCCAGGGAATTTCAACTCATATCCTTTTTGTAGGTGTTTTAATTATATTTTGTCTGTGATTGGCAAAGTTAATAAAAATACCAGTATAACTTGTTTGTACAGAAAACCCACTTAATAATTATTCAGAGCAGCATATAAAAATACATCAGGAAAGGTACCTGCCACTTACCTGTTTTTAGCACTTAAGAAACAAATTTTTTTCATTGTCTAAACTATTTGTCTCCACATGTAATTAGGGATTTTAAAAATAGGTATGCACCAATATTCTTGGTATTTGTATCCATTTTCAAAAGGAAGCTGTACTTCTCCTAGGCTTCACAGTTTCATTGAGCTTCATTTGAGTGGAGACATGTTTAGCCTCTGTGATGCCTGAATCTTTAATTATAACTCCTAGACTGAAGTTTTCAATATCTATTTCAAACCCAGTGTGTTCTCAGCTCTTCCTGTTGTAAATTATAAAATTCGTGAAAGAGGAGTTTTACTTGAATTGTAGGAAAATGCTTAAAAAGGTGTACTGTTGTGTATTGGTCCAACAGTTGGTTTACACTCTTTCCTTTACCTGTCTTGTTCTCTTATGCTGTAGAGTTATGTTTTAGGGAAAAATAAAGTGGTTTTTTTTATTATTTCCAAGGAAACTTACTTCTTGCTGAGAATGTTGCCATAGCAATGAGTCATAAGTTTGAAATTCCTACAGGTTGACTTTATCATCTTGTTTTCTGATATAGATTCATATCCATCAATCAGAAGAGTTGCTTTGGAAGGAAATTTCCACAGTATCATAAATCCACTTAATTTGTTTCTTCGAAACACTTGTTTAACTTTTAAGCTATGATATGACTGCTGTTATGTTTTTAGACTCAGTTTTCTCTCCAGCTTAGCTTTCCTCTTTTTTTTCCCCTTTTTAGCTTTCTTCTCTTAGATATTTACCAGATAATATACTTAAAAATTTATCTACTACTTTAAGTTTTTCCGTTTGCTTAATTATCATGTTGGCATCAAATAAGGAGGTTGTGATCTTTCCCTGTGGTTCCAGAAATTATTATAGTTGGCCATACTTTTCTTAATCAAAGGTGAACCTGCTGCTTTGTTTTGGATGTGCTCCCAACCATTTCTTCCAAAATGATCTTGGTAGATTGAATTGCAGTTCTGTTTTTTCAATAAGGGTTTCATTAAATGAGATGTATTCAGTGAGATCAAGTGTAAATTGCTACACCTAAACAGAGATGCTCATTCAAGTAAAAAGCCTGAGGAGTTATTGAAGCACTGGGCAGAGATTCCTCAGAGAATAAGCTGAAGTTTGTAGTGGATCATGCACTGGAGATGAGTTGACAACCTTATACTGTTATGAGAAAACCAAGAAAGAAGCAGCTATAGAATGACAAACAGGAAAAATTGTGAAGTTACCTGTTGTTCTACTGTGTCCAGTGTGGGGAAGACAGTGTCTCAGCCAGAAATGGAGGTAGAAACACGCCAAAAGTAGAGTGACAGAGAAAGGATTTTAAGCTCAGAGTAAAGAAGACTAAAGATAAGGAGAGGAAGATAAAAAAACTTTAATACATAAAAAGCTATTGAGGAGTAAAAGTAAATTGTTGTCTGGGCTGGGGACAGGACAAGAAGAAACAGATTGAAGTTATAGGACTGGACATTTAGGTTAGAGATTATGAGTAATTTCCTAACTGGAAGGTTGGTAAAAACATTAGGAAAATTGCTTAGGAAAGTTGTGGTTCCACCAGTATGTGTAGGTGGGCCATCACTAGCATTTAAATTTTGATTCTGCCCCTGTATGGTTATATATGCAGTATATATTTCCTAGGAGGAAGTGGATTTGTTTGATTTGATGCTTGAAATATATTACAGTGTTTGCTTACTATGGCTAAGAGTGGCAGAAGCAGCTCAGAGGGATACAATGATCAGTTGTGAATATGTTTTACAGCAAGGCACCATATAGAAATTATTTGTTGTAACAGTGATGATGGTGTGACCTGATGTGATTCTTCCTTTTTTTGAAGTATGAAGTGGAGTATGTATGTGATGCCTCCTGAAAAGGAATATTCACACCCCCCCTTAGGGATGAATACCTTAGTTTAGGTGTTCAGAAGTGTTTTGAGTACAGACAGGGACAGGAACAGCCCGAAACTGAGCAAGTGCTTGAACGTCCACCAGCAGATGGATCTCAGCACGCTGGGGGCTCAGTTACTGCACCAAGGGGCATTAACAGAGGACAAAAGCTAATATAGCCCTTTCACCCGCCTGGTTCATCTTCAACCACAAACTGTCTAGACGGTATAAAGAAATGACTATGGTGCTTTAATAAGCTGCATTACTAGGCAGTCTCAGTTCTCTGTTTTGTTGTTCTCTGATGTTACTGTTGTAGCTGTTCTGTAACATGGTAAACTTTCTGATGGGAAGAGGGAGAAAGGTGAGTTATTTTGGAGGCAATTTAATGAAACACTGACTAAACACTTTGAAAAAAAACACCCTGAAATGCTGAGGGAAAAAAAGGAAATCACTTGTTCAGGAATAAATTCTGCAAGTTTGTGTATGTGATGGGTTTAATGTGTGATAATTTGCCAATCACCCTGTGGGAATTCTGTGCTTAAAAGGCTGAAACTTTCTAGAAACACTGCCTGTTGGCTCAATACTTGGGGAACTGTCTAATTAGGGAAGGATAAAGTACAGATCTGTCAGACAGTGGACCACAATGTTGGTTATATGAGACAGCTCATAAAAGCCAGGGGTTGCTGGAAAGTCTACATCATAAAATGTAGAGGAAGAGCATGTTTGAAGGTTCTGTGAAGAGGAAATTGTGCTTCATTTGGATTGAAAAAGAATTTTAAAAAATAATAAAAGTAGACTAGAGGGAGTCTTATTTGCATGCACATCTCAGCTGTGCAAAGTCAAGCATTTAAGAAGCTTGTAATTATTTGAATAGCACAATCTTGTAATGGAAATTAATAGTAAAAGTTGATGGCATATACAAATTCCTATCAAATCCCAGAGAACTGGTGAGCTGTGGCCATCAGGCTCTGTGCAAAGCCATTGTTATCCTCATATCTTGCTTCCTTTCATTGACCTATTCCCTGTCACCTTGTTGGCAGTTTGTAGGCTCTTCAGAAGGGCTTGTATTTGCTCTGTAAGGTCAATCAGTGCAATCCCTGTTAAGACTCATGGGATTCTCAGCAACAGCAGTAATGTGAAATAATAGTTGCAACAGGGTTGGTTTGTTTGGGGTTTTTTTTTTGGCACTGACTGCAGTGCCATCACCAGAAGTGGAGTCAAATTCTGCTGAAATTAGAAATTGCTTATTCACAGGTTTTTCTCCTGGAGGTACCTTCTGTGGTGCCTAAAAATGTATGAAAGGCTTTCTGGCAGACAGTGACTTACCAGTACCAGATTTTTTTTTCCTTGCAATTTGATGTTGAGGAAGAGAATGTGTGATGCTGCATTTTAGCACTGCCTGGTTCTCCCAAGGTCCCTATCACTTGGCGTTTTTTCATCTGATAGTTTTGAAACACTTCTGTACATCCCATTTGGGTTTTTTAAACGTTAACTTATCTATGCAAAGAACAAACAATAGCATGAAATTTTGATTTTTTTTTTTTTACTTGAAATCAGTCCATTTTTCAAATAGCAAATTAAAAAATCAATCATTTTGACCATTGTTTTCATGTTTACATAGCTAATATGAAGCAAAGAAATGAGCAATTAAAAGCATAAATTATTCTGTGTATCAAATGGGCATCATAATACTTGCGTAGGTTAAAAGAAAATGATGACAGCATAATATCTATTTACGATCAGAGTAGATATATTGGAAAGTAATTTTGAGGAATAATCAGAAGGGGCATGCTTTTGTGAGCCTTATTTGACAACTCATTAAATACGATTTTCCTGAATTGCTAGTAGTTGCTTGGAGCAATTTACATTATGCAGAAATGATATATTAAATCATAGTTACATATAAAGAAACAGCCATTTCAGTAGTCAGCTACAAAATTTACCTTTACCCTTACCTGAGAGGTTTTTTAATATTATTCCTGTGGGATGATGTCACGTTATCTTTTAAGGTCTCTAAAGTGTTAAAGCACTGTAATTGGAGTAATATAATTTAAGTAATATGACTGGTACTTCAAGTATTTATCCTGATGAAATATTAATTTCTTTCATCTGAAAAACTGTTCTCACCAAATATAAAACTACATGCAGTCCATATTCAAGTAAACAGTTTAGCAGCCTGATTTTTCAAAGCTGACTCCCCTATCAACTCCTAGTGATGCCTGTCAGTTAGGATTTAGAGTTTTGTTCATAGCAGAGATGAAAACAAATATAACAAATAGAGTTAGTTGCTTTGGTAACAGAAAATATGAAATAAAAGAAGTGTTATTGTAGTATGACTTCCTGTGGCTTGTCAGGGAAAGGCATCACTGCTAGGGGAATGAATAATTTTAAATTGGAACAACTATAGGTAAATGAATTTTTCATTTGCTCTTGTTATGCCTTTCCTAAAAGATGACTGCGTAAGCAAAAGCTCTAAGCCAAGAACACACATTTCTGCAGACTGTAATTAGCTTTAGCACATTTAGTTTACTAGCGGTCTTACTAAAAATTATTATTTATTCTATTCTCATTGAAATATCACATTGTAAATCTTTTTCTAAGGAGAAAAATCAGTTTATTGTTGGGTTTTATGAGTTGCCATACCTTTCTGAACTTTCTTTGACATATACTGGCTATATTAAACCTTTATTAATTAAATCTTAGCCTCAGGACCATGCACGTCCAGAGAGGTGGAACTCACATGAGACAGTGGTTTTTGTTCATACTACTTGATGTAGTTTGGACAGAAACCTTGGGTGATAATCTCAGGCTTAGTGTTTGGGCAGAATTATCCACTGACATGTTCTCCTTGAACAGCTGAGTTCACACTTCCGTAACCAGAGGGCAGTTTTTGTGTGAAAAAGGAAGACTGAAAGCATGCCAGAACCACAAGAAAGGTGAGAGAACATATGCCCACTAAATTTTTATATTCATTACCTTTTGGTATTCCTTATTGTGGAATGCATCCCTCCCTTAGTCAAGCAGAGAGACTCGGGCTTTGTGGCAGGGAATTTTTCTGGCATGGTAGTAATGGGATTGACCCTCCCAATTTGTAAGCAGATGATGTGGTTTCAGTGCGTTCATTAGTTTGGCATGCCCTGGATTTGTCTGTGCCTGCCTTTGTAAATGTGCTTCTTTGTGTTTTGGCATGTTGGAACCACAGTGTGCCCTCCCCCCCCCCACGTCATTGTCACATCCCTGAAGCTCAACATCTGAGCGTTTGTGCAAAAAAGAAAACTTTGTACCTGCCTGCCTCCTGCAGAAGGAGGAAATGCTGCCATTAATGATTCTGGATCTAAAATGTGTCTGATATTGGTCTTAAATCTCCATCTCCTACTCAGTTCTCATTTATGTCTCAAGTTCTTGTGTGAGCGTTTTTTCCAGCTGGATCATTGCAGATCAGAATTTTGGTTTTAAAGCAAAATACACAATGGTACAAAGCATTTCTCACACTTTTGTTACATGCTAGCATTCCTGTTTGACCATTCCTTATCTCTTTTTCCGTTTTCAAATACACCAAGACTAAGTTTGGTGACAAGGACAATCTCAAGACAAATGTAAGTCATAAAACTGTCACATTTTCTTTCTTTCTGCTGAATTCATGTCTCCCTTGCATTCAAATTTCCCTGTTTATGTACCATGGTGCCATATTTTCTTTCTTTAACAGAGAAGCACATTGTTCCAAACATGATAATATTACTTACTGCAATCTTGAATTGTTATGTTGTTGTCTGTAGCTTTGTTTCTTTTAAGTGTTTATGTACGTCCCTTCTTTGATCCCTCAAAGTGTGCTTCATAGTGTTTGAATTCCAAAGGACATTTATTTATCCATTTTTCCAGTCTTTCCTCATCACCCTGTTGTTCTTTGTTCTCATGTGTCTTCATTATTTCACCCCTTTTGAATAATATGTCAAATTTTTAAGGGTCTGTGACTATCAAAGCTGCTGAGTTGCATTAAATAGAAGCAAAGTTGTATCCAGGCCCAGCTAAAACAGCAGATACATAAAGATTCTCCTTTGATTACCTCTCCCTAACATGTCTCTTCTCCATTGGCCTGGCAGAGAGATGAGGAATGTGACATATAAGCTAAATTTTTGATGCCGTATTAATATCTGAATGCTCATAATTCACTGGTTCAGTTCTGTTTTCTCAGGAAAGCAAGCAAGCCCACAGAACCATATCCAGGTATATTAAAAATAAAATAGAAACTCTGCTAAAAGAGTTGGTATTCTTAAAAGAAAAATACGGTTTCATTGGACCACCAACCATTTGGTGCTCCAAGAACCACATTGCTAGAAAACTGTGAGGTGGCAATGCTGCCTGACACTGGTTCAGTTGAATAAGCTGCCATCCAAGATGATGTATATTCATCATACTTCACCCCCAGAAGCTAATGACGCTAATGATGGCTAATTCTGCTTAGGCCTGATGGTGGCAGTGACTACAGCTTGTAATCAGGTGTTTGAAACATCCCACTTGATAAATTCATGGATGCTGAGCCAAATCACCTACTTCACTGTTCACTTTAATTAAAATTGCTCGTGATCGATGTTTTTAAAAGCAGGAGCTGCTGATGTTGTTAATCACCATTTATTGTGCATCATTTCAGTGGTACATCTGTTTCCCTCATTTAAAGCTGGGGAGGGAGATATTTTGCTGTTGTCATGTATTTGGCCTTAGTTGGGTTTATTTTTTGGAAGGCTTAATCCAGTGTTACCAACATCATCTGAAGGGTTTCTGCAGGAACCAGAGATGATTGAAATAACTTATCCTATTCTGACTAAATACTCACGACTCTTGACCATTAAGAGTTTCATCATAGTCACGCTATCTGTAGTCTCTGATCTGGGTGGCTTGGATGTGTTAGTACAATTTATCATCATATCTTTCTTTTGCAGTGCAGATGTATTTTGAATAAATGAAATAATTTTTCTTTATTATCTTCTTTTTAAGAAAACCAGCCCTTGCGTTTTCCCCAAGTGAAGGGCTTCTCTGAATAAATATGCAAAGTATCATTCACAAAATTACTTTCTCCTGAATCCCTTTGTACTTAGTCCCGGCAGAGAAGGGAGAGCTGCTATGGTTTATAAAACAAATGCGTGCACCCTGCAAGTTTTTATGAGGTAGTTTGGGGGAAAAAATGGAATGCTACAAAAGAGCCAGGAAGATTCTGTTTAAATGACAGGCTCCAGAAAAGGCCTTGGAGTAGAAAATGCAAAGCTAAATTCTGACTAGTACCTAAATTATAGTCTGGACTTAATAAAAGCATTTTCAGCCAAATAAAATGTTATGTAGTTTGGACTGAATTGTGAAAGGTTTTGTTAGTTAAAGATAACAATTCCCTTGTAATTCTGGCTTCTGAGCAGTACCTATTTCAGCAGCTAAATCTAAATGGGAGAATAGCAAATAGGCAGGAATACTCAGGCATGAATGCAGCATAAGTGTAGGTCAGGAAGTGCTTGAAAAATCCTACCCAAGGCAAACTTGCAAATTGGATGAACACTTGTGGAGAGGCTAATGAGAAGCAGATGCTTAGTCCTTTGGAGTTCCAGCACGACTAGGGGCAGGTGTTAGGAAGGTCAGGTGTTTGAAGTCAAAGTGTTCCTAAAAGCTCATATACATATATGTGTGTGTGTGTGTACATATATAAAAATCAGACATATTCCTAGAGAGAGAGACTTGGTGCTTTCCTGGTTGTGCATCCATTTTTCACCTTGGTGTGTGCTGAGAGTGTGACAGCACCAGCGTCAGCAGGAAAGTTTTTACTGAGATGTTTGCGTGTCTCGTCTGTGTATCTTCTGGTATGCAAAAGAGCTTGGATTGCATTAAAGAAATGGCAGCTAATCAAAGTTAAGTGCTCCTCTAAAAATTAGTAAGCAACAGTGGCACTGGTAATAGTCCAAAGATTTGTCATTCAGTAGGAAGACCTGGTTCATATTAATAAAAAACTTTAACTGTTATGAACGCATGTGGAGGCTTTTGCCTCCATAAAAGTCTGAGGAAACCTTTTGTGCACTTATACTCTAAGTAGTTTTTTTTTTCTTTCTCTTTCTTTGAATATGGCTGAGGAGTTCCTTTTTTTTTGTAAATCCTGTGGGTTCTGTGGATATCAAGGGAAGCACCATCCTGAAATACTTGGAGTCAATGAGCTAAGTTCATGTCAAATGGTGGCTCACTTAGAATAAAAATCGTGTTTTATGTAAAATTTTGGGAGGCATGAAATCTGTAAATAAAGGCTACGTGTACAGTGGTTCACTTTCCTATTTTCCCCAAGGTTTTTTTAGTATATTTATTAAGCTCCTCCAGAACACATTGTGATCTTTTAGACTGAAAAATAAATAAAGCAAAACCTTTAATGCAGTAGGGTCTCTTAATGGTGAAGAATAAGCTTGCAGCTACACCACTGTCCCCATCTGAGTTATTATCAGGAGAAATAAAACCTTTCAAGGGCTCTTGAACACAATGGTATTAATTGTGTGTATACATTGGGAAATGCTTGGTTTTAGGAAAAAACCCAACCAACCCACCAAAACCAAACAAACACCCCCTCCCCACCCCCAAAAGAAATGAAAACGTTTGACTTTAAATTGAATGATCATAAGTGCTTTCTCCCAGCCACTGAGGATGAAAAGTGTGGACTCAGCTGAAGCTACTGGTGTCAAACTCCCATGTTGTGTATCTGAAGCAAATCTCATGACTTCTCAGCACTCAAAATGGCTTCAGCTGGCATAACAACTGCCAACAAGAAGTAATAATCAAATCAAACTGGCAAAGGGAAGGCTCTGGAAATATTCTCGTAAATCACTTGTTACCATGTTGATGTCAGAAAACAGCACCAATGGAAATGATCAAAGAGGTAATATTCTAGAGCAGAACATTGTCAAAAATTTAAGGTTTTCCAAAAAGGCTCACACAATTTCCTATAAATTTTCATTTTTATTATGACCTTAATTATCAAATACTTCGGGTTTCACTTCAGAAGTGCTTCAGCTTTTGCTGCAAGCCATTTAAATATGCTTATCACAGATTATGGTCCCTGCTTTCCAATCACTTAAATGGAACAAAAATTTTTAAAGGCTTATGGAAAGTTATAACTTAAAACACCAAAATGCTGGTATACTTTGAAAGCTAATAGGTGACATTTGCCATAAGGAGTAGTGATGGACAAAGCCCCAGCATTGGAGTAGTTGCAAATAGTTGGACCTCTACTGGGAGCTAAGTGCAGGAGTAAGCCTGCCTCCTAGGACATGCCCGGGCTGCAGGAAGATGATTCATATGGGTGGATTTTGGATTCATAAACTGTAGCCAGTTCATGAATCCAAACTGTGCATGGAGAACCAAGGCTGGTCTTATGTTTGATTTGTTTTCCTTGCCTTGGTTTTAACATTTTTTCGTAGCGAGGTAAGGTGAAAGTTTGTGTTTGGGTGACAGGCTTGTGTGAGAGCTTCATGGGGGAAGGATTATGTTCTATTTGGATTGACTGACAGGGAGTTAAAAACCTTGGCCCACTTTGAATTTGGAGACATTCCTTTAGTAATGTCCAGCATGGAAAAAGACATGCTTAAGTGATTAGGAAATTAAATCTAGAGGGGGACTGATTATAGAATCACTGACAGAAAGAGTGAAGAATAATACAATTTTAAAAATTATCTGGTTGTAGCACACAGTTTGAGGTACGGTACCTCCGAACTGGAAGGAGGCAGAATAGATAGCAAGTGTTAGATTTTTATTATTTTTATTTTTAAAATTAATTCTGAGTCAAGGTAAAACAAAACCTTGGATGTTTTGGGAGGTGACTTGAAGGTTGCATGCTCTATGAAAAAGGGCAGGATGAGAGGCTAGTGAAGAAAGAATTAAAATGGAGGGTCTCTGAAAGGGAAGGAGGAAAAGACAATGAGGTGTTTACCAAGTAAATATTTTCATGGTACAATTTGAAAGTTTGGGTTTTTTTCCTTGGAAAAGCATATAGGCAGTTATGGACAGGGGCAGGCTGGAGCAGAAGATGGTTCCATTCAAAGCAATGCAGGAGT
The DNA here is from genome assembly GCA_013397775.1 of Eulacestoma nigropectus. Lineage (NCBI taxonomy): Eukaryota > Metazoa > Chordata > Aves > Passeriformes > Eulacestoma > Eulacestoma nigropectus. Next base: position 309,718 of record VZTE01000778.1, on the reverse strand, counting down.
GCCTTGGCCACTCCATGGAGGCCTTATTAATACGTAAATATTTACATGGCAAGTGAAGTTTACTTCTCTCGGCATGGTGCAGCTGTTGTGAAACAGGTATCTCTGAATCCTAATGACTCACTCTCCACCTGTTACTTAACTGAAGGAGTGTGGAAGTGTGTAAAAATACTAGGGACTGTCAATGGAAATCATAACCTGACTCATTTAATGCAGTCTTCATTGCAGTGGGAAGAAGACTGTGACTTTTCCCTGCTACATATGGAGTCAGTAATTAGCCAGTGACATTGTTAGCGTTGCACTAGTATTTTCATAGTACCTATGGATGAGCTGTTCTTAGATGACTTGTCACTCCATTGTAGAAACTTGTGCTGTAGTCCACACAGAATTTTGAAATACAGCAGATGGGAGAGGATCCGAGACTTTTCTGAAGCACATTAATAAGAAAAGCCTGAGGTAAAGGGCTGGCCAACCCAAACACCAACTACTGCATGTGCTGTTGAGCAGAGGGGCTGGCTCTTTGACTAAGAGTGATTCGCCTCAGCTCTTGGTGCTGCTCATGGTGCTGTGTGCACATCCCCATCCACTGGAGTCACAGGGATATGCAGCCTGGCACACCAATCTCCTTCCTTAGCCTGGCTTGAGGCTGTTAAAAGTGCTGGCTGCTATTTCATGTGGGGAAAATAGTTTCAACTTCTAATTCCCCTGCTCCCTCTTTACTTTTAGTTGACACAGGAGGCTGAAGGAGAGATTACAAATACATTAGAAGTGTGTTATTGTTAGACGCTTTACTGCATCTTACATGTTTTCCCAACAGATGCAGATTTCTACATTGTTGTTATTTTTTCATTCCATAGACAGTGTTTAAAATAAGGATTGTTTTGGAAAGTCTTTTTATAATACTGCCGAAGTTTGTAACATGAGCGCCATAGCTCAGCCTGAACTATTTTTAATTAGCAGTGTTTTGTTTTTTTCTACATTGTTACCCAGATAAATGGAAAAAATGGAGAAAGGCTAATTGATTTACCTTGCTCAATTTATGGTAATGCTTTTGATAACATTTGACATCATTTTATTAAACATGATGGAGAAGGGAGTGTTGTGGAATGTTTTGTTCTTCCTGGTGTGTTATTTTTGGTAAGTGTCTGGGGTGCATTTAGATAAACTACAGTGCTCAGTCTAAGCAAGAAAGACCTAAATATCCACTGAATTACTCCTATTTGCATTGAGAAATTAACTGTAATTAGCATTCAAGTTTTAATGATACTGTATTTGTGAAGCTGATAAGGCCTCTGGGAATGCGATTGCAAGAAACTTCTATTGTTTACTCTATGCAAATCGAGCCACTTAGCTTTAATTAGAGGGTGAAACCTGGAGCAATTATCAGCAGTTGCTTTAGTATTAATGAGCTTGACAAAGCTGTCCATCATAGTGTTTTATATGATTGAGAATTAGAATATTTAATCCCAGTTGGTTCACTGTTCAAAGAATGTGCAGCCTTCATCAGGCAAAACCATTTCATTTTGTTGGTTCCAGTCACTGCAAAGACTGAAATCCTTACAAATTTGTATAGCTGCTATTTTCTGCAGGATGGTTTGAGAATATATGAGACAATTTCCTTTACGGCTTACATTGCCAATATTTTTTAAAAAAACCGAGTTGTTCTAAGAGCAGTTGCACAGTTGCAATACAGAATTTAGTTGCACGACATCTGAATATTAGAGCTTACAATAACTATTCACTGATGAGTTTCCTCACAAAATTAGCTGATGTCTCCTCATATGTGATGGTGTTGGATATTTTCTTTCACATTCTGATTTTAGTAGAGGATAACAAAAGAGATATAAGGGAAAGAGAAAAAGCTTATAATGCCTAGCCCCTGAAATGGACTTTTTTTTCTCTCTCAATGGAAGCACTAACCATTAGGGCCTTCTGTTGCTGCTCTTTAATGTTTTTTGTTTTTTAAGAGCAGTTTTTGTGTTAAAGAAGTAAAAAGTTCCACAGAAGATCTATATAGCCAGAGGGGGGAATTTAGAAAATGCCACTTAATGTTAATGCTTTTGAATATACTGTTGAAAGTTTTCTATTTTTTGACTAATTCTTTGTGAAGCACTTCTCTCTTCCACAAGCCTTTAAGCAATTAGAATAGGTACTTTATATAGCGGGATAGATAGATAGATAGATAGATAGATAGATTAGATAGATTAGATAGATAGATAATAAAGTCTTCATTTTTTTTTTTTTGATTGTCATTTCATGGAGAACAAAACCTAATTGTGAACTTTCTTATGCTCTCACAAGTGAGGCTGAAATGAACCCACCCATGGGTTTTTTCAGCATTTCTCAGGTTTCTTAGGATGCGAAAAGTTTACTGTATTGAATGATGATGGAAAGCTGTCTAACTGCTGTCCTTTTGGGTATGAAATGTGGTTTTAATCCGTCTGTATTTAAATACTGGAGGTTGTGTTTTCAACAGAGATGGCAGACCAGAAGCGTTTACAGAACATTATTTTACGAGGTGCTATTGAATAACCCCAAGTTTGAAGGTACAAAGTGGGGGCAAGCTGTGGAAACGGTGTATGGCATGTGAGCAGCATTTTTTGGCGGTCCCGTTCTGCCATCAGGATGGACATGTGGGTTCTTGTGTGGACGGTGGTTGCTGCCCTCACTGCAGGGTGGATTTTTCCTTCTGCTGGGGGTTCAGGTTGCCTCCTGTCCCCAAGCCACTCCAGAGCAGCTGCCACTCAAAAGACAAAGCCTGGTTACATGCTTAGTGTTGGAAGGCTCATATTGAAAAAGAAGGCCTTGTTTTCAGGGGGAAGGACAACTGTAGAAAGTTTTAAAAGGTTAAATAACTATGCATGTTCTGTATCAGTATCTTTGACGGCTGAATACTGTGGGGAAAGTAACACACTGAGTATCACTTGTTTTTACTTCTGAGTAAGCCAGCCAGAGCTAGATGGAGGAGAATTATGAATCAGATGTGGAGATGCTAGTACCAATTTATTCCTCCAGGAAAACACAGCTTTCACAAGTTTCACCAAAAAGCCATGTGATTTCTGGTGAAACCACACTTCTGAATGTTTCCTAGGTGAACAGAATTGAGGTTAAGGGACTAATGCTCTATCTCATAGGCAAACAATTGGGTTGTTATGCAGCCATGTTGTATAGGAAATGCAGTACATACTAATTTTCTTAGCCATTTCATCTTTGGGAAAAGGCTAGTTAGGGATCATCAAATAAGTGATCCAGCTGGCTGATTAGAAGCCATTAATTACTAACTCACTCACAAATCACCGTCCTTTCACTTTGGCCTGTGAGTTAACTGCTCTGATTGTCCATAGTGGGGCCAACTTTGGTATAATCATATATAACAGTAATCTATATTTCACATGTCAGGTAATTTGATTTAAGCAACAGACCAAACAGGCTACTAGGGGATAAAAGACAGCACATAAATTACTCATCTTAGTGAAGCTTGTTTGATCTGTGCTTTGCTAGTTTATTATTAAGTAGTGAAAATGTGATTCATTTTGCCCCTTCACTCTCTGGCATGAGAGGTAATTAAAAAATTGCTTCATATCTAATTTCCTTATTGATACTTTCTCTGCTATTAACTTTATAATAATACCATATTCAATTTTTGATACCTAAATTACATAAAGCATTAATTCATCAGAAGTTTATTTTTCCTATCTTTTCTCAGCAAGGAAACTGTGATTTAGTCTTGCCCTAATTCACTCTGAGGTTAAATGTGGTTTCAAGAAAAGGAGAAATTGGTAATGGTGTTGTTTTTAAATGCTCCGAGACTTTTAAGGTATTTTAGGCATACTAAAAATTTACCATTAATATATAGTAGTATATATTTAGCATTTGTCATCTTTTTTTTCTGGCTCCTTTTAGTTATTATATTCATAAAGATAAAAGACCCATGAATTACCAGTGAATCAAAACCACATTTAGCTGTAGTTACTAGTCCAGTCAGGCAATGTTTCTGGTTTTGTTTAGAGCTCTTCATGTCCCATTACTTTTTTATATCTATAGCCATTTACCCACAACAGCTTTGTTAATTTTTTTGCAAATAGGTGATACACTTAGCATTTCTTAAACCCTTCCAGTGGCAGAACCTTTTGTTGGTGTGTTTTCATTTTTATGTTTTACCCATTTTGTTTAAAGTTTATTTGAAATCTTGGTGGCAAAAACCTAGAGGGAGATGATTTGGGTATTTTTATTACATTTATTTTATTTGAAAATTTGAAGTAGACTTAACATTAACATTTCTCTTACGAAAGATTTTGCCTGTTCTCTGATCAGATGTGAACCCTATCAAACAAGCATTACTCTAAACATAATAAAATTTGGAAGTAGGGATTGCATTTGCTAGGCTGCCGTAGGCATTTTAGAAGGTACACTGTTATTTGTTCTAGATATAACTCTCTGAGTTTGCTTACATCAAATCTCTCATGCACTCACCTAAGTGGTAGCTCTGATAAGTTCCCCAGTAAACACCGCAAGGTCATTGCAATTCATTCCCAGGAGTTGCTTCCCACGGTGGAGCAATCACTTCAAGGCACACGTTTGTTGTTTAGCAAAGAGCCAAAGAGAGATGGCACATTGTGGCTGCTTTAGAGCAGCTTTGATCTTCTCTTTCCTAGCAACAGTGCACAGTGGTAATTACAGTTCCTTTTAAAATGTGTTACAGAGGTAGGATAATAAGTGAAAAGGGAATTTTCAGTCATTTTCAGTGTCGATGAATGCGTTATTAACTCCCAGTGATTTTGCAGATGCTATTTCTGCCAGATGAGCCTGAATGAGAAGCGCTTGCCAGATCAGCTATTTCAGGAACTCTGTTTTCTGCACCCAGCAAGGGATGGTTCCAGTCAAGTCTAGTTGTAAATCCAAATCCGGGAGATGGGGTGTCTGTTCAGGCTGCCAGCATATTATGTTACCCCAGCTCTGATTCTTTTGTCTAGAGCAAAACTGACAACACTGCTAGAAAATTCCCTTTTTGATGACTGCAGCCTCGGCTGGCTGGCTGACTTAGTTCTGCATCATGGAAGGGCAATTAGTTTTGCAGATGTCTCTGGGCAAGGCAATGAAACTGAGGAAGGCTGCAAAGAGAGGCCCTTCCAATACAGAATGGACCACCCCAGATGGATATTAGAGCATCAACGCCCATGCAAGGAAATTCTGGCATCACAGAATCATAGAATCACTTAGAATGGAAAAGACCTCTAAGATTATTGAGTTCAACCATTAACCTAAAACCGCCTAGTCACCAAGTGCCATATCTACAAATTCACATGTTTTGCCTTTGCGAGACTGACTAGAGAACCTTCTGGGCTCCTTCCAGTTTTGTGGTGTATGAAATTTGAATAAAGACATTCCAAGTGACTGTGACTGCCTCAACATCAAAATATCAAAAACTACCTGTCACTGGGCAACTGGTATGTATTTTTTTTTTTTTAAAGGAAGAATATGGAATTTTTTTAAAGTTAAAAAGTTTTAAGTTTTAAATTTTAAAAATCGTTCTAACCCATAGGTTTGTATAATTTTTTTTTTACGTTAACTTTAATGTTTAGACCAACTCCTTGTTTAGCAGAGGTTGTAATGGCATTCTTAAGCTTATAAATAGCAACAAAGCTAGCGATCAGTTTTAGTAATCCATTGGCAGCATTGCTTACCAAAAAAAATGTGTACATTTTGAAATGACTTCAGCAAAAAGCTAATCAAGCTTAGTCACACTCTCTGAATGACTAACTTCTGCCTAGCAAGTTTGCTTGATTCTACATATGCTACAAAAATTGCAGTTTTGTGGTTTCATGGAAGATTATCTAAACTAACAGCTTTTCAGAACAACTCTGCAGTTAAAGAATGTGAGAGGATTTCCTTGGTTTTTTTTTTCCACTTGTTTTTTCCCTAGCCAATACTGCAAGACTAAACTTGTCTTTCGTTATTTCATTCAGTCTTGACAGTTGTAGCTCCTAATATGCTTTAGTTATCATTCTCTACAACAGTTTTGAGGTGGTGAAGGAAAACAATTACAGCCAGTCAAAACATTCATGTGAAGCTGCAGAGTCTTTGTTCATGTTACATTAGGAAGTTGAATCTCAGATTCGCAATTTGAAATTTGTGTGCCATAAAATTGGAAGCCAGAGAAGAATTTCTTAAGCGAGCAAATAATGTAGCACCTGTAGCAACATGACTGCAATCTGTTTCCCATGTTAGCTTTAAAATGCTGATTGTTTTAGAGATCCATCAAAACCTCTGTTCCTAAGAGATTACTTTTATCAGATCATTTGGGAAGGTTTCTAAGAGGACTTCTTTGATTCATATGCATTTTCTTGTATAACCTGATGGAAAATATTTGGGGGGCTTGTAAATGTAAGTAAAATTCATTTAATACTACAATTAAGTTAAAGAATTGTTCTAATATTTTTTTTCAAAGTCAAAATAATATTATATATTCTGAGCAGATGTTTTCTGAAAAGAAAGCTTTGATCAAATTTTCTTGTGAAGATAGTGGTCCTTTTTAGAATTCACTTGCAGCATTATTTCTAGTAAAAGATGACAATCAAAAACATTTTCAGACGACTTGGACTTCATGCTCTTTTCTTGAACACTAAGGAATTTAAATGGAGTTCTCAATTGTTTATATGTACTTTTCTTGGATATCTTTTAATTTTATTTAATGTCCCACATATATTCTAATAATTTTACTTTATTTCTCTTTTGGCCCCACGGTGTATCTGAGGTCTTGAATTCACAGAAGTGACTCCAGGGTTTTACAGTAGAGTGGCTTCAGCAGGAAAAAAATTAGTTTTACAGCATATTTGATAAGTAACTTTCTTCTATTGAGAGTTGGTAGCAGGAGCATTTTTAAGGAAGCATGCACATTCTTGTTGCAGTTGTCTTGAATAGCTCATGTCAGGATTGAAGCCATTAAGCTGGTGGTGACACACCATTGTCACTTGCACACTGAGGAGTGAGTTATTTTAGAATTATAGAATCATTTAGATTAGAAAAGCCCTTTAAGATTGTTGAGTCCAACCATAACCCAGCACTGCCAAGTCCACCACTGAACCTTGTCCCCAGCTGCTGCATCTTTTACTACAATCTTACTGCTGTTTTAGTTGCTTGTCCTCTACAACAATTTTGGATGTTTTGAGGTTTTTTATACAGGTAAAAGTGTTTCCACACCCTGATGATCTCAGTGGGATTTGATTTCAGTCCATATTGAGCTAGAAGTTCTTCTAAAGAGCTCTGTAACTGTCCTCATCACATATTCCTTATTTTGGTCAACATTAATAAGCACAGTGTTATAGATGGTGTTGAGGCACCTTGAAACCTAATTTGCTTCCTTTAGGCCTGCACTGGCAATATACAGTCATAAACCTTTCCAAATTTGTATCTGCTTTTGTTGAGCCATCTGGCTCACCCTGTAAATAAAATATGTAACAATCAGGAAAGCATTTATAGCTTATCTAGTGCTGTTACTACTAATTTGAAATTCTTGTAAACTTAATAATGTTTTAATTCACAGTCCCTTTATCAAATCATACTGTTCTTGTAGCAGGAGAACTAGAAACGTTTCACTGAGTCAGACCATGGATCTGTCACAGTTTGACAGGATCTCCTAACGAACTCCTGTGTCTACTCTCAACGAGTGGCAAAAAACAAATACTTGGAGAAAAGAATGAGCAAAGGAGAAGCATGCAGCAATATTTTTTTTTCTCTTTGTTTGCTTTTCTTAATCTCCACTAAGCACTGAGCTGATGTTTTTTTTTCACAATTGCACTTAACTCCAAGCTCTTATTTCTGAGTTCTAATAGCTAAATTACAGCTTATCATTGTGTAAGTAAAGTCAGGAATGTTTTTTCAATGCATGTTAATTTGCATTTGTCAACATAGCATTTCATCTGCCATTTCATCACCTAAGCAGTCAATTATTGTGGCATCCTTCCACAGCTGTTTGCAGTAGGATTTGTTTGTGAACCGTCTCAAATAGCTTTGTCCAGGCACAGGTCCCCACCACAGGGCAGGCTTGGTGGTAGGTATATATATGATCTCTCTATGGCAGTCCGTGTGGAGGCTTAAGGGTCAGGTGACAATGGTGTGACTGTCCTAAGACATTAATTTTAAGGCTTGTAGCTCTTCAGAATGTTTCTGTAAGGACTGAACTGCATGTGTCACTGTTGGAAATGCTTTTCAGCTTTTGCCGAGATTCCTTTCCTTGCCTTAATTTCTTGGCTTAAATTTTTGAAGTAGATCATTGGAGCTTTCTTACAGTGTTAGAGATGGCTCACCGGGTCTTCAAAGTCCTTGTCATTTGACATGCCCATCTGAAATGGCACCTGGCTTAGTCTCATTTCACTTTTATAGGAAACATGTTTACAATCAGAAAAAAGACACCTGCAAGATGCTGAGGGTGTTTTGGTATGGATAAGGATTGTGACACAAGACACCTCTTTTGCTAGGTGATAGTCCAAATCTGACAGATTTTATAATTTATCACTTCTTCCAGAAATTATGCTCCCAGTCGTACTGCTGCTGGCTCTGAATGACCAGACTGCCTTTTCTGCTCATATCATTACTTGTGCTGTTATTGTTGTCCATGCTTTTTTCATAATTGATCACTGGATTGCCAGAGAAGTTCTTCAGCACGTCCTTTTTCCATGGCACTGGCTAAGGCATCTTTGGTGAGCTGCTTATAGCAACTAGGCTGCAAATTTTGGTAGTAGGAAACTGAACTAAACTGCTGTCAGCTTTTTTAGATAGATACTGATGAGAAACATTGGGATGCTTGGGTCCCAGTGGGGAGTGCAAGTCAACAAATGAGTGCTGGTGTGAAACAATAACGGAGTTTTGCTTAACATTTACTTCGTCTTTCATTTTTGTCTTAAGAACATTACTGTCAAAAGATTATTTGTCTCCTCAGAAGAAATACCACGCATTTGTGGTGATATATTCTTGGGGAAAAAAATGGAACTCCCCATTTTAGCATCATTAATTTGGATTGGGTGCATTTTGTGGGAGAAAAGTTGGTTTTGGCTGCTTATGGTTGTGGTTTTTTGTTTGGTTGGTTTTGGTTTTTAATTAATTTTAAATATGCTGCATTAGATGGTATAGATCTGTAAATCTTCTGCCCAGATGTCTCTTTTTTTGATCAATGTGTGCCTGGGAAGAAGCAGCACTTTCCTACCTCCTTAGAGAAAATTCTGTTAGTATGATGAGGACTGTAAGGAGTGTTTCTGGTTTTAATTATTTTATTATGTGCCTTCCAAATAAACTTTCTCCTAAAGGACTATTGTACAGGGGGAGTTAGAAAAGCTCATTAATAGTGACAGGATATAAAATACAAACCAGTAAGAAAGGATGTGACTGAGTCATGGGACTGTGTCTAACTGATGACATCTTGCTCTTAAACAACTACTTTAAATAAAAAACAAAGTCCTGTCCTCATTCTTCCCCAGCTAAGGGATGCTTCAAAACACTGTCAAGGTGTTGTGTGAGAGTTTAGATGTTCATAAGTTGATTAAAAAATACAAAAAAAAGGTTTAACAGGGGATTTATTTGAAAGAAAAAAATTTAATGAATGCTTTAGTCATTTAAAAGACTACCATGGGACAGCTTATTTTCTCAATAATTATTACACTTAATATTTTCTGATGATTCATCTTTTGCCACAGAACACAATTAAAATGTCAGCTTTTAAATAATAGTTTTAATAATTTCTCTGGCTTTATTCATTTTACTGGGAACTTTTAATAAAGACTTTTTTAATCATTAGCAGTTCCATTTCTTGATAATTAAATGCAAGTTTCATAATCTTACCACTTTTAATCTGTCCCCGAATGATGCGAGACAATTGGGAGGTTGGTGTAATGCTCATAGTTGAGGACACACAGTTTTAAATCTCAGTCTTAGAAATCTTGCAAAACCAGTGTTTGGGTAGCTCTCTAAAATGCATATAAATCCATGCTTACTGTCGGAAAGTGATAGACAGAAGGTTTTGAAGCAGAAACAGGTTGTGGTAAAGCAGCTGGCAGGAATATGGGATTTTTGAAGATTCATTAAAATCTCAAAATCTGATCTCACAGGCAGGGAAGAGCTTTTCTTTATTTCTGAATGGTTTTTGAAGGACCACAGGAAGATGTCGCTGACCACTTGACTGCCCAGAGGCCAAGCAGGCGACTTGTTGAAGGTACCCCGGCAGCGAGACAGTCAGTTCGGAAGCCTGGGCGCAGCCTCTCAGTCTGCCTTGAGGCTCTCGGTGGAGCTGGCAGCAGTCGGTGGAGGTAACGGAGGAGAGAGGGACTCTCTGTTGCAGCAGTCCAAGCCTTTATTCCCCACCCATAGGGACAGGAGAACCAATTAGCATGGAAAAAGGGCAACAAAAGAGCCCAGAATGCTACTTGCAGGGGCTTTTATATACCAAGGGAAAAGGGGAGGAACAAGGGGATAAACCAATGGAGAAATGACATACACTGACAGGTAACCAATTGCTAGGGGATTAGGGAGCAACTTATTTGAACGAGCCAATGGGGAACAAAACAGTACAGAACTTTCTAGAATATATTTGCATAAACATGAGGGTAGGCTGGAACAGGGGAAGAACGGGGAGGAGATTTCTCTGAATGGCAGCCTTAGGGTGCGGTCTGATCTTCTGGACTGCCCTCCTCATCAGTCTCCTGGGCAGGAAAGTCCACACACTGGGTGCCTTGCTGAATCGGCATCCTGAAGGTGGACTGGACTACCACAACAGGAAGATGCAGTAGTTTAACTGCCTTATTAATCACACTTTACTGCTGCTTTACCCACTGGAAGTAGGGTAGCCAGAAGTGTCTTGCTGTTTCAGCATTACAGGTTCCCATTTCACTGGAGTTGGGTGTTAACAGTTAATATTTTGATCCAGCTGAAAGCTTTGGGAGTTTTAACTGCTTGGTGATTCCAGTGATGGATAGATTTGCAATTCTGTTTTGAAAGATTTGGGAGGGGGTAGGTTTATGCAAGCCTCATTATTTTTTTTTTAAATCAACTGTTTTGAGTTCTAATTCAGTTTTTGCAAGGAAAAAAAATGACTATTGAAAATGTCACACAAGTCCATTGAGGTGTCTTAGTGAAAAAATATAGAGAATGAAAATGATTGTCAAGCAGAGTAAGAAAGACATAAGTAAAATGCTATAGGGTGCAATTTCAGGAATAAGTATCACAGAAAAAATAATCTTTACTAATAATGAGAAAGCCCATATGGATGTGCTTGTCTTGTTCACATGTGCAAGAGAAACAGTCAGCACTCAGTCCCATTTCTGTTCACAAATGTCATCGGGCTTATTACACCTTGCTGTATTCAGGCAAACATTGCAATTACATCATCAAAGATTTTCAATTCTTAAGCCTCCACAGGAGACCCCCCCCCCCCCCCCTACTTCTTCAACAACACACACACCAAT
>VZTE01000778.1:247218-298233 GCA_013397775.1 Eulacestoma nigropectus | reverse complement strand
CCCCCCCCCCCCCCGATTTATTCTCAGAACTCCCATCTAAACTTTGAATTGATGTAAATATTGTCTCTTATTCAATATTAAGAAAATTCAAGCTTTACTGAAACCTTTGGCAAGAAGGCTAAGTCATGTCAATTTATTTTTGAACTGTCCTGTGACAGGCAGTTCCACAGTTCATCTTATGTTATTGGTAAGAGTGTTGGTGACAATATGAAAAAAGGGAAAATAAAGTCATCATTTGTTTTTCTCCATATTAATCATCTGCTCTGTAGTTCAATCTTCTTCCTTGTTATGCATCTTCCTTTCCAACATATGAATGCACCAATGGTTTAAATCAGTGTAAAATGAGCCAGCTGGGACACCAAAAGCAGAGTAGCAGTAATGTACAGGCATCGGCACAGCTGGATTTGCTCTGCCTCATTGCACGTAACCCTGTGTGATGTAGATGCAGCCTAAAGTAAATGATCCCAGTGTTTTCAGTCTCTTGTCATGAGGGGTTTTCTGGGCAGTTCACGAGTCTTTGAACCCTCTCTAATTCTACAAAATACTTTTGGTGGTACTTGGTGTGCTCATAACCTCTCAAATCATCCATGCTGACACCTGTGTAGTGCATGCCCCACTGTTTCCAGAGCTTTCCTGATGGCAGTGATTCCACTTAACAGTTTTGTAATATCAAAATACATAGCAACTGTTATGAAATATTTGTTATCTTTAACTCTGGGTTAACTTGATTTTATTAATGTCAGTCCATAAAATTTAAAGGAATGCTTAATGTGGTCTAACATTCTTACGTGGTTTGTTCCTCTACCTTCTCCCATTTCCTTATGGCTAAATGTTCTTTCTTTCCTATTCTGCTGTCTCCAAAGAATTGTTTGAAAAAGCTAATACTCTTCTGTGTTGGGAGGCCAGTATGCACTCACATGAAAATCTGCAAAGGAGGACTGGAAACAAAGGAAATATCTTTTTTAAAATTAGATTTTTTGTAAGATTTAGAGAAATTTGAAATACAGAGGAAGCCTTTGTCACAGTTTGCTGTATTTCTAGAATGGCAGCTTCCCAATGAGGAAGAGGTGAAGCTATGATTTAAGTGAGCACAAAACTGCCAAAGCAAAACTGTTTCAAAATGACCATCCCACTTGGTTTTTATAGTGGTTGCATATGTTGTTGAGCTCCCTGGTCCTTTAAAAATCATAGCACACATTAACTTTCTCCTTAGTTCTATATTTAAAGGTACTGGTCATGTTTTGGACTCAGGAAAAGATACAGCAAGAGTAACCAAGTAGATGTTTCACATATTTACATCTTTTGCATGTAGGCATTACAATATGTTGATTGTTACTCAGAAAATATCATGTTGTTTTACAGCTATGATACTACAGTTAAATTATCAGACAGCCTTTTTTATGGCAACATAAAAAATATTTGTGTCAGAGTTGTTTCAGTATTGTAAATACTTTGTAAGTGAGGCAAATGAGGTTATTTTAAATGCTGCAAGGCATATTCCATGAACAAACATATTTTATGGATTTCCCTATTCAGAACCATTAAAAATGTAAAAGAACAGTGTAAAATGTCAATACATAGGTTTGAAGCATTGTTTCTTTGAAGTTGTGAAGTGTTCAGTACAAGTAGATAGTTTGGAAGAATTACCCTTCTAATGATGATTTGTGGCCACTTAACAGTATGATAAACACCAGAGTTGCATTGGCATGATGTTATTGATGATACGCGTTACAAGGGATAGGTCATTTGCTCCATTAGTTACACCAGCACTGCACAGCTGAGATGACAGAGTAGGGCAGAATGACTAGTTGCTGTGACATGGGAGGAATTCTGAAGAAGCCAAGGCAATTTAGAGGAATTGCAGAGGAGAGGCTTCCTGGGAGTGGGCCAAACCACCAAAGTTTCCATATGTGTTACATCTTTTCTCCTTTCTTTCTCCAGCCATTTTTTAAGCCTGCTTCAGTTTCTCTTCTCTCCTCTGAACAAATGATTCCTGTTAAGTTTACCATGGAGGTTAGTGATCATGAAGTGCTGTAAGCCAGGAGAAAAACCTTTGTTATCTCCCAGTTCTATTTCAGATTTTCACAGTCACAAATGACCTAGGTAATCTGCAGGAGAAAAGCAATGGAACCTGAGAAAAACCTTCTTTATAGATACTGCATGATGTAGGTCATGTCTTCTGCTCTGGTGTCAGAAATAAATGAGGCAAGAATATCAGGAACCTGAGGGTGAGGTACTTGTATGTCTCTTGTGCCCCAAACCTTTGTTCAAAGTCTTGCTTGAACCAAATTAAGTGCCTAAAAGTTTTCAGTACTTTTGAGAAGTGAAGAATAACTTAGACTGTTGGGGAAGCCCCCTCTAACATTTTATATCCATTAATTAATAAATAACAGCTTAGATCATAGTGGTTTGCTATAGGTTTAAACTGGTAACTGTTCCACAGTGACATATCTGGACATGAACCAAGCCATGTCACGGTTGTGTGTCTGCTTTCCAGCACGTTCAATGCATCTGGACATGCTATGGATAAATTCTTAGTGGGCAGATATGTTCTTTTCTCCTCTGTCTTTTGGATGGAAGGAAGGAAGAGGAAGAGAGGAAGTGTCTTCCTATCTGATGCATATAAATACAAACATAGTAAGCAAAATTAAATGATTAGAGGCATAAAATTAAATATTACTCACTACCAATTTCGAAAACATAATTGTCTGCCCTGCAGAAGTTCCTTCTCTCTAAGGGTTAAAAATAATAAAATCCTTCCAGAAGGAACTCCAAACAAACCGAGAAACAACCAAAAAATCTACCTCACAACCAGATTTCTGAATTGAATGTGAAACTATCAAAACATGTGGGTGGGATCAAGGCAAAATGCAGATTTTTTTTTTCTTTTCCCCATGTTCCTGGTGACATGTTTTTCCTGTCTTAAATAAGGCAGTGCATATGATTTTCAGTCAGTGATTTCTTCCCTGCATACAAGGAGTAAGAAAATGAGGCTTGGAGGTACAAGGTAGCATGAACTAAGTTTGGTTGACATCATACCTACCTATGCTGTATGCCATTGTTTCCCTGAGAAAAATCACTTGATTTGTCACTTTTATTCTTAAGAGTTTTATACATCCTCCGTTCGAGGAGCCAATTAAGTTTTGTTATGCCTCAACAATGGTTGTCAGAGGCATATGGAGGAGAGGTACACGTGTGCCACGTGCAGGAGGCAGCTAGAAGAGAAGCCTTGTCTCTGGGAGGACTTCGCCTGGCAACACCTCCCATGAAGCAGTCTGTAGGAGACAACTGTGAAGGGGCTTCTCCAATGAGGTCACGAGAAGGTCTCCAGCAGAGGAGGGCACAGGAAGGTTGGACTGGGCCAATGGTTCCCTGCTAGCAGGCGGACTTTGGGAGGGGCCAGGGGGTATAAAAACCAGCTGCGTTGCTGCTCGCTGGGCTGCATGTGCTGGCTACCTGCTTTGCCCTGGCCCCAGCCTGCCTTCTGGCTCTCCTGCCCTTGCTGGTTTGCCCTTACACCTGCCCTGCCTTCCTGTGCCCCTGACCACCGCCGCCTTGACAGTTCGCCCCACATCCTTGCCTAGGCTGCCTGCTTCCAACCCTGCTGCACCAATCACTGCCCACCCTGCCGCCCCAGTCCAGCCGGTCACCACAACCCTGTCCAGGGTCCCGGTTCTCCCGTCCGAGCACCCACTCACCGTGTCTGGTGCCGTCGCCACGGGAGCCGTGCCTCGCCGGGAGCTGCGCAGGCTCGCTAAGGCCCAGCCCGTGCACAGGCAGGCAGCGTGCACAGCCCCCGCCACCCGGACGCCGAGAGTACTGCCCTGACTCGCTGGTGGTAATGCGCTCTTTTTCTCTCTGTCCCCTCTCTCTCCTCTCCTCCAGTCCTTTTCCATTTTCCTTTCTTATTTTCTGTCTCTTCTAGCCGTCTTTTGCTCGGGCAGCTCCTTTTCCTTCTCCTTTTTGTTATCAGTAAACGGTTCTCAGATACAACATTTGCCTCGTTTGGCTTAATTTCGTTCCGGACCATCCATTTTTAAAAGAACTTTCTGCAGTTCCCCTCAGTGGAACGCGACACTCCGTGAGTAGTTTCAAGAAGCTTACTGATCAAAATACTGTTCGGTGGAAAACTTAATTACTTACCATTATTATGAAGGGTACTTTGCAGAAAAATGTCATTTTTCAACTCCCAGCTGTTTCAATACTGAAGAAGTTGAACATAAAGATTTTTTAATTGTATTTTTTTAGGAAAAGTGTGTTTTGACTGTTCATGCAAATGTGGTTGAATCAATTTCTTCAAAGTACCTAAAAAAATTCAGCTTAGGACATAGCCTGAGAGATGGAAATTTGAGACTATATTGAAACTGAAATAGTCTTGAATAGAAATGCTGTGATTTTAGACAGTCTTAAAGCTACTGCTCTGCATGCTCCATCCACAATAAAAATCTAAGAGAATCGTGTAATATTAATTCATGAAGTTCAATTTAGCAGGAGCATAGGTTGGTGAAGACGTTGTATTAACCTAAATAACTTGCTAAACCAGGGACTCAAACATGAAGTAAAATGAACTCTTTTAACTTAAATGGTTAAAAATGCACAAGGGAAGTAGTTGATATAGGGTAAACTTTTAAACTCATAATTTTAGTGTTTTTTTCCCTTTCCCCTTTCTGCCAGTTGCAGCCTGGTATGAAACTGCCAGTATCTCTTTGGCACACGGGTTCTGTGGGTCACAGAGATTCTATTTGTTCAAGTTTTCTGAATGTTACACTCATTTTTGTAGCTAATGGGTTTTTGCTGTCACTAATATGCCTTCTGTATCCTGTAGTGAGTGACTTTGGCAGTATGAAGGGATCCTCGATCTCTAAAGTTGGAATTCCATTGTTGCAGGTAGATTTTACACCCTACATCTCTTTAATCACTAGCAAAACAGGACACTCCTTTTTGTTTGGTTAGTTTTGGTTTTTTATGTTTGGTGGTTGTTGTTGTTGGGGTTTTTTGGTTTTGCTTTGGTTTGGTTTTTTTTGTTCTATTTCCTCCAATGTGCAGGAGAGGTTTCCACTCTAGTGTTTTTAGGACCAGGAGCCTACAACACTTACCCCCACCTTTAGAGGTCCTCTTTAGGGGAGGTCTGCAGTCACAGGCAGGTCATTGCTTGCTCACTCTCAGTTGGACCATTTCTCTGCAGAACAGCAAGTGTTTCTTTAAGAATACAAGGAAGGCTTATGTTCTGGTGCAGGCAGATGCTTCCAAGGGTGAGAACTGCAGGCTCCAGCTCTGTTACCTGATGGATTATGGTATCAGTGCATTTATGAAATACATCACTATATTCTGTCCATGTGGTTTCAGTACTGAATCAGCATGTCAGTGCAGATGTTACTGTAACATCCATTTGAAATGAATGAGAGCCCATTTAGTCAACCTGCCTGTTGTTTGTATTTGTAGGTTTGTCTTCAAAAGAGCACCTTTCTAGAGTCTCAACAGAAAATAGGAATATTATGGTCTGCCAGTAATAAAAATGCATTGCAGCTCTTCAGAGGAGCCTTACCTTGCTGATGGTTCACTAAATCTACTCAGTGTAACTTGCAGATGTCTTGGGGTTGGTATTTCAGGCAGTCTTCCAGGCTCTACTGTTCAGCATCTTCTCTGTCATACTTCATCTTCTTCCTAATCTTATTTCTCTTTTCAACAACCTTCGACTTGTTAATGCCTGAGAGATGTTAAATATAATTTTTATTACTGAAGTACAACCAGGCAGTCACATCTCTGTTGTTGTCCCTTGCTCTAGATTCAGTCCTGTGATAGGACTTGCTTACATGCATCAGACTTGATGTCACTCCATCCTCAGCCCTAACAGTGATGTGACTGGGTGCTTCAGAGAGGCAGTTCTAGTATTGAGCTCCTGAGAAACAGGTAAAAGCCATTCCTAATGATTTGGGAGATCATGTTGAAAATACTTGCGCTTCCTTACTTTTTATTCTTAAATGAAGGAGCAGGGTCAATGTATAGACAACTGAGCAGCTGATCTCTGACAAATTCCTAGCGAATCTACTAACAACTTGCCAAACCTTGCTGACAACAATTTCTATCTCTAAGTTTGGGATATTACTTCTTTTTCCTCTAATTTTGAAGGTTGGTTAATTAAAACACTTCAATAATGAAATGTTAATAATTGAACTGCCTGAGGGACCACTTTTGCAAATAATTTTTAGGCCTGGAGTTGAACAAAAGTCTTTTTGTGACCAAAGAAATGTTTTTCCCTGAACAAAGCAAGATGTAGCACCCTGCTTTAGGCCAGCAAGAGCCTCATAAGACACGGTAATCTCCTGAGCTGTGGGAAATGGATGCTTCCCTGATGCCACAGCCTTCCTCTAAACCTCAGGTGATTTTGTCAGCCTCTTCCTCCTTTTGTCAGCTTCTCCTGATGTTCTTGTTTTACTTATTTCAGATAATTAAATATTCTTTTGGCTGAATACTTGATATGAAGAGACCGATGATTTTTTTTTTTCAGCATTTTGGAGACCCAGGTTCCCTGTAACAGTCTGTCCAGTCTTCTCTGAGTTGACTGTGTAAACTGGAGCAGCTTCAACAGGACAGACTGAGTAAGAGACACCAACTCCTCAATCTGTTAGGTGCTCTTGATGTATGAGGGAAAAGGAATTTAACTGTTTTCATCACCTTATACCATATATGCTCTTCTGTCATTCTGAAGGAATGTTTACAAAGGGACTATGTGAGAAATAGCTACGGGTTCTCACCAGGTTTTAGAGAACCCTCCCCTTGTGTTATTTGACTTGTGTATCTGAAGCTTCTAATCAGTCATTGCAGAAAGCTTTATTTTCTGTGTGACGGAAGAAACACGTATGAGTTGG
The DNA here is from genome assembly GCA_013397775.1 of Eulacestoma nigropectus. Classification (NCBI taxonomy): domain Eukaryota; kingdom Metazoa; phylum Chordata; class Aves; order Passeriformes; genus Eulacestoma; species Eulacestoma nigropectus. Next base: position 291,364 of record VZTE01000778.1, on the reverse strand, counting down.
AAAGAGAAGTCAAATAGGTCACGTCTGAAATCGGTCTGTTTCAGTAAATGACCTTATTGATCTGCTGTGTTCTGCCCTTAAAGCAAAACAGCCCTTTCCAGCCTGTGGCTGGAAAAAAGTCTATTTCTTTAGCAAAGTTTGATATAATATGATTGCCTGTTCCACTACAGCTTCTCTTTTTTTTGTCTGCTGAGTTCAATACAGTGTCAGTCAAGTATGTGTAAGGTTTTTTTGTTAGATATTGAGTCCCTCCTTAATCTGGGTTTAATTGAAAACTCTTGCATATTAATGGCACTGTTTTGCTCTCTCACTGGAAGTTAGATTCAAGATGCTAGAAAGCAGTATTCACTAGCTCTGATACTTATTTAGAGTTTTCCTTTGGGCTGAAAAAGCAAGGTTTGTAAGAAGAAAGAGCGTGTTCCATATAATGAATCAAATCAGTCTCTAAGGAATGTTAATGAGTCTAATTACTAAAAATTATGTGATGCTTAATTGTTTTAATAATTTGGGAAGAGCTGGTGTTTTATCTTAACTGCAGTAAGCAGTTTTGATGACATTTTAAAAACCCTTTTCTTCAGGGAAAGAGTGAATCCAATTTTGGTTTATTCTTTCATTTGCTTTTGGTTCCTGGCAAATATTTTTCAGGTTATTGTCAAAAAATTAAGGTAGGATTCTGTTTTGGTTATCACAGAATATTAATTCCCTCAGTTATTATTGTACACAGTGAAGATTAGATAAGCTTGGGTAAAGGGCAGATGTCTTAGAGATATCTGGTGGTTTTTTTATGATATACCCTAGAACCTTTGTTCTGATCTTTTCAAATCACATGGAGAAAATATTGAATCTAGGTTAGAGTCAGGCAAATAGTTATGACCTTCATTTGAGGCATTAAACCTTTGTTTTGAAACCAAGATTTTGTTAGGCTGAAGTGTTATAGTTCAAATTTAGAATGATGGTCATGCTGAAGTTGAGAATAAGCTAAAGCAAGTACATGAATACCATTTACTTTTGATGTAACTCATGTAATGAGACCCAAGATGGCGATTCACAAATCTTTTGGAGGAAATGGCCACTTTCAGGGTCTTGGCATTTGAGGTAAAACATCATCATTCTTCGTTGTGGAACGTTTTAGAGCTGGGACATGGCAATGTCATCAGTTAACCTGATTTGGTGGTTCAGCTGCAAGTTACTTGCTGTGCCTCACTGACTATTGATGGGCCAGCACTGCCAAAGCACATGGGGAGCTCTGGGGTTGGAGAGAGTTCTTACATGGTGTCCTTTAAAAATGAAGATGTAGCTGATGTAGTGTGTATTCACCTGCTGCTCTCTGCCAGTGCATTTGTCACCTCATAGCCTCAATTTCACTGGGTTTCTTTGATCCACTTCATTTTTGAAATTACTTATTATAACTGGGAGATGGAATTAGTGGTTATACATTTTTTTTAGTTCTATCTTATTTGATGCCCTAAGAATGCCTGTAGTAGTTGAGAACTGTTTAGCCATTGCATGCCTGCAGTTAGCCTTTCACAAATGATACGTAATTTTACTTTTCCCTCTCACTTAGTTGGTCTTGGGCTGGCTGTTTCATTTCATTTTATTCTATATACAGAACCAACTTTGCTGATGCTCCTGCACCTGTTTATAAGGCCAAGCACCTTTTTCTTTGTCTTCACTTACTGTATATCTTGGTTCTGATCTTAACACCATGAATCAGATGCATAATTGTATCTCATTACTTAAATCACCAGTCTCTGTTAGCTACAGAGGCAGGGCACTTTTTTTTTTGCCATGACAAGGCCTTTTATTATTAGCCATTATCTAATAAGACAAATCTTGACCAAATAACCTGAAAAAGAAGTGAGCTAAAATTTGCCTAAGGAGTATCCATAAATTCAGCTGTGTTAATACTGTGGGTGGACATGGATGCTATTTAAAACAGAGCATTGCAGAAGTAAAATTGGTTGCAGATCTTCCTTATCTCTGCCAAAGGTTGCTATAACTTTTCTTCTGTTCCTTTTCACTTATGAAGCTTAGTGTTATCCCAGAATTAGCAAAGGCTGCATTTTCTCTCTTCCTTTACCCTTTTCAGGCTGAAAGGATGTCTATGTATCCCTACATCATTATGTGTGATATAGGAATATGAATGTTATGTATAACATGAAAGAGATTGTGCCTGATGGATTGATTTTTTTTTAAAACAGTGTTTTACTAATATGCCATTCTGAAAAATGAAAGGTAACTGCTGAAGTATTAAAATACTACTACTAAAAAAAGAATATCCTTTAACACAATGCTACATAAGAGAAGGATCTTAAGCTATCTCATCACTCTGTTATGATAGGATAAACTGGGTCAGAAAAAGAATCACAGAATGGTTTAGATGGGGAGGGACCTTAAAGAACATCTCGTTCCAGCCCCTCTGCCATGGACAGGGACACCTGCCAGTACGTCAGGTTGCTCAAAGCAACCTGGCTTTGAATATTTCTAGGGATGGGGAAATACCAGTACATATGTGTTACAAAACTTCTTTTGGAATGGCTAATGTAGACACACACACATCATTTCTGCACAGTTGTGGCAGTCCCAGCCACAGCCAGCATACTTCCTCTCTAATTTTGGCAGTATCTTTCTCAGTAAAAACTTTCTTCCAGAGTTTTAGAAATGCCAAACTCCATTCATATCTTAGGCAATATCTTACAGACATGAAGCACTTACCTTGAAGTAAGTGAAACTTGCATGTGCTGTACTACATTTAGTCCAGGACTATTTGTTTGACTGTTTGTGGTGGTGGTGGTGGTGGTAGTGAAAGTAAAAATACAGGTATTTTTATGAACAGTGCCCTTTCCTTTGAAATGAGATTAGTAGGTATATGTTCATCTGTGTGTTAGAGAAGTGTTTATGGAAATGGGGGAATAAAAGGTGCTGGGGAAGTTGCACCTTACAGATGTCATAGCACCATGTCCTTGTTTTCCATTAGGTTTAGCTGTGACTGTAATAGTGAGAATAAATTGCATTTATACTTTGTGCTTGGCATGTATCCATCCCCAAATACTTTAACTGTTCTTGATGTAAGCACAAGTAGTTAACTTTTGTATAATTGTTTTAGTCAAACTGTTATAGACACTACAGATGCAGAGAAAGCAGCTTAAAACCATGAAATAATCTACTTGGCATGGGGGAAAAACATACATGAACATTATTGTATGTGCGTGCATGAATATCTACTGTTAGTGGAAGTTAGTTTACCTTGGATCAGTATTAATTTATAACAATAATAATTTTAGTCAAGGATCTGGCTGAAGGTTTCCAAGTATGTTAAATTCAATAAAGTCAAGAGCAATTCTACCATGACTCCATAGCAGATGGATTGAGTGGTGCTCAGAAGTTATTGAAAGATCCTTCTCTTACTGTTTTTATGGACAATGGGGAATGTGGTGTTTTTCAGAAATTCCCGTATGACTGAAATAATGCCCCCTTCCATGTTGCAGCTGGACACCCAGTTCTGCAGTGTTTCTTGTAGAGCTCTCTGTTTTGTGCTCTGTGGAGCTCTGAAGAAGTATTCCCTTTCCTCACCCTAACTTTAGGCCATGGAGGAATCATGATGGGAAGACAGCAGGATGCATAACAGAGATAAATGGATTTGCTGAAATCTCGAAATGGATTTCAACCAATATGAGTTTTAATCTGTTGGAGTGTGGGAAGGAAATCTATACTTCATTTTAGACTTGGTTGGTGGTTTGAGCTTTTTATTATCTAAACGGGTACTGATTTCTTCCATTCCTGCTCTCAGGCTCACCTTCATGGACATGGTAAAGCTGTAGTAACTGAACTGCTGTGGAGAGAGACACAAATATGAATGGGTTGGTATAGCACTATATCTCAATGATAAATTTGTGGTTTGTGTCTTATTGTATATTACCATGCTAAATGAGCTTGAAGATCCCAACTCCGATCAGTGGATAAACTGCCTCAAACATTTGCATAGAATTGGTGGGTTTCTGTGTTCATTAGAGGCTTATGCTATGAGCCATTACATTTTTTACTTTATAACAGATTTTCTACAGATCATTATTGAGGTCAGTGGCTTGGATGTTTGAAAAAGTATCTGCAGGGTTATTTGAAAGATCTATTTCTCTAAGGGACAATTAAGTTAGTTATTTTAAAAATATTTATGTAATTGTCACTAATGAAATTGGGTGATTATAAAAGGGAATTCAGTGACTGAACACAAAGTTGAAGAAAAGACTATGTTTGTTGTTGAGATAGACATAAGAAATAAGCAATAGTGAGTAAAAGCCTTGCATTCCCCTCATTTCCCAATACATTATAACCATAAGATTCATGGTATCATCTAGAAGCAGTTCTGGCACTTCTACTCAATCAATGAATATGCTACTGTCCCTTTGTGCACTTGAACATGTCCAAGAGTTGAGTTAGTATTCAGAATAAAATCACTTTTCTCTGTGAGGCAGCAGAAAATTGAGGTGATTTTTCATATTAGCACATTTGTGTGCTCCCTAGTGGTAATCTGGGAGTCGGGAATTACATAAAAACCTGATTCCTTAGTGCTGTCCTGTCTTTCTTTTCTAAAATAAGGCCGTTCAAGTTTTATTTTTTAAAGTGAAGGGGAAAAAATCACCTCACTAAAGCAGAGAGTGGTGCTGACCCAGCACAGCAGCATGGTTCATTAAGAGGGGCTCAAAGCACTCCCATTTTCATATCAGTTCTCAGTAATATATGGGGATCTGTAAAAGCAGATAAGATTTATTATTTAATAATATGACCTTATCCTTTCCAGTGGCTTATAAAAGGTATTTGACAAAGCCTTGTTCAGTGTTGACTTTTTTCCTGCATGCATAAAAAGCAAACTGAAGTTTTAACTGCATGGAGTAACTTCTTGATATAAAGAATTGTTTGGTGGAGAGGGTGAAGCTGTTTCTGTGACTGCGGATTTTTTCTCTATGAAATCTGCCTGTATTTTGAATTACAATTAGTTATTAATGAGGCACATGCAGACTAAAATTAATGTGATCTTTTGTAGACTGCAGTGCAGTGCTCTCTATAATTCATGAATATTTTTCACACAATCACAGAAGACCTGAGTTTGGACAGGACCTCTGGAGATCTGGAGATTTTTTCTACTTTCTCTACTCAAAGCATGGCCACCAGGAGCGGGTTGCTCAGTACAATGTTCTTTTAGGGTATGAATATCTTGAAAAATGGGCACCCCGTGACTTTGCTGGTCAAATTGTTTGATGTTTGACCAGCCTCTCAGTAAGTGTTGTTATAGCAGGTAACCAGTGAATTTTTTATGCAAAGTTTACATTTTTGGGAACTGTTAATTTAAGGTGGGAAGATGACACAGATTTATTAAACAAAAAGAAAGGAGTTTATAAATAACTTTTCAGAGCTGAGTAACATCGCCACAGTAGTAATTTACTCAAAGGTACCTCCAGGTGAAATCAGTAAAAATCCCACTGTCAGCTTTGGTGGGCGCTTGGGTAAGATGAGAAGACTTGCTTGTGAAGGTAACTGTGTCACTGTAGTCTTTTGAAAACATGAATCAGGACACCTGCTTCAGCAAGGTGTCATTTAATTTCAAATGTGGGTTTTTTCCTCTCAACTGAGGAGGCTGATTCATTTTATTTGTCAAAGTTGCATGGAAAGGAGAAAACATCAAATGAGTTCTCCCTGAGAAGCTTCCATTTCATTTGAGCAACCCACATCTTCCTTTTCAAGTCTGTGTCAGTGTGTTACAGATACTGTTTTGGATGGAGTGATCAACAACAAGTTATTTTGTTATGGAACGAGTTAACTGATTTTTGCTGCAAAGCTTATGAGAACTGAAGACTACTAGGAATCATTTCTGTTTATTAGAATGAATCCTTGAGGTCATTCTCAGGATATCAAAGCGAAGATCTTAATTAGGATAAGTTCCAGGTCTTAAAAAAATTGATTGTGATAGCTTAGGAAATTGGAAAAGATCTAAAGTATGCTGTTCTTAGCATTGTCAGAGCTGAAATTTTTGATTGAATTAGAAGAAGAGTTTTAATGGCTTTTTTTTTTTTGTAGGCAAAAGAGACATTTTTTTATGTGCTGTTTAAAGAATTTCACTTTTTTTTTTTTTAATAAGGCTTAATCTCTTGAAACCAGACAGAGAAGTGCACATAATTAAAATAACTCCTGCATTCCTCATTTGCATCAATCCAAGGCTTTCCAATTACTGTGGAGCTATAAATCCACATATATATACGGATTTTTATGTATTGATAGGTTTTTGTTACATATTTTTAGTTGAGGTGGTGTTAGGACATGGGTTGAACTCGATGATCTTGGAGGTCTCTTCCAACCTGATGATTCTATGATTCTATGATTTTTGTAGCATTGCAGTGAGATTTGTGCAATACACAGAAATAACCTAGTTCAGGTTTCTGCTTTACATTTGAAATTGTTGCATATAATGGTTTTGTTGGTTTTCTCCCATTAGCAATTTAGCCTGATTTTGGTCCTCAGGGGGAGTGAGAGGATCAAGCTGCCAGATGATATAAACTGCTGCCAGGTTTTCCAGAAACTTTAAATTAGTTGTTAGTCTTTCACTACAAGAAAATAAATCTTTAGATCAAAAGAGAAGATTCATTTGGCATTGTCAGCCTTAAGCTGCATTTGTTGATGTTGCAGAACCACCACCTAGTTTGACACTTTTGCTTGCCTGATTTGAGAGTAATTTAGAAATGAAATAATGGGTGTACTTAAGATGAAGCAAGCAAGGCTCTACAAAGAGGTCGCTCATAGCTGCTGGCACTCTGCCTGGGGCTGGGTAGGAATCGCCCTCACAGATCAGAGGGGGAGTCCATCCAATTGCAGGTTTGCTGTCCAACAGCTGCTTCAGAAGAGCAAGTTAAGAAGCCTGTGGCACACAGTTAAGGGATATCCTGCCCCTGAGCTACTGTTAATCCCTTTTTAGCAGAGTCTACCTTCAACTCTCGTGCAAGAAGACATTGCATCCCTTCTGGAATGCTTATAATGCATTCAAATTTACTACTTAGTATTTTTGTATACTGTTTATTTGCTGTGTAAAAACCAAACAAGCAGCAAGCTGAGAAATGTTTCTGCATTTTCAACTATTTTTCAATTTCATTTGCTGCCACTTTGATCTCTGAGAGAGACTAGAAATTCCTAGTACATATTTCTTGTGCAATTTATTCTTGCATCATCTTGTGGTTTGCGTGCCTTCCTCTTTCTCGGTGCCTCCTGTGCTGTCCGGCAGGATAGCGATCAGAGAGGGGTCATGCCAGGTTGGAGCAGAGAAAGTGATTCCTGGTCTGGCATGCAGCTTACATCATGCATGCAAGTCAAAAACAACAGCAGGAGTCACTTGCAGGCAGATCTCTAAGGCAAGAGAATGCTTGTTCTCTATTCACTTCAATTAAAACAGACCATTCTGCCTGTTCCCTGCATTACATTTTGTTTGCTGCTTTTGAGGTGCAAAACATACAGACTCTTTCTGCATAGTACCACTTCCCATGAACCGACATGGAACAACAATATTACATGTATTTTCTAGTTGTAGAATAGATTGTAGAACAGATGGTGGGCCTGATATGTAGATTTTTTTTAAGTGGTATCTTTCTTGTGAACAGTGTATTACAAATTGATTACTATTTGAGAAAAGAGAAAATAAAGAGCAAATAAAAGAAGGTTGAAGAGTGTATAGAATTTCTTTTACTGTTACAAAAGTACAGTTGGTCACTTGCTATAATTACTTTATATTATAAAGCACCTATCCTGTCTAGCTTCACTGTGATTTCTTATAGCTCAGTTTGATTTACGGTACATATTGAGCCCTCTTGGAATGTTGCTATGCATTAGTATGAGCATAAATCTTTTATTTTCTTTTAGAATTCAACATTTTTGCTTACGCCAACTTGCCACTATTAAACTCTACAATATCCTTTGCATGTATTTTCCAAGAGTCAAGCCCATGGTGGCCAGCTATGTTTTATTCTCATTATAGGTGTTAAAATGATGAAAGACCCTATTTTTGAGCTCCACTGCCCTGGGTGCATCTCAGCACTTGATTGCATAATGCTTCTCTGGGCCTTTTTCTCCCTATAAAAATAGAGGGGAAATGACAGTATATGGAACAGTTTGATGAGGTTTGGGGTTCTTTTTTTTACAACTGTTTGTCCTGCCTATGCTGCATTTGAGCAGTGATGCAGTAAAGGTGAAGGGTAACCTGGAAAACTTGAAAGCTTTAGAAATAGTTGGAAAGGAAAAATCTTTGGCATCTGGAGCAGAAAAGAGCAGACTTAACAGACGCATTTCCAGCTTCCTAATCAGGAGTAACAGCATGCTGCTGCTAAAACATCTTGGTTCTTTATTATTTATGGTATACAAGTTATTTTAAAAGAGCTTCGTAACAACAGTCCCATTTCATTCCTGTCTTTTCTTTAACTGCTTTTCCTCCACCACGTTATTTTCAGCCCCAGCGTTTCAATTGCATGGCACACCGAGAATTGCCATTCGCTGCTGGTTTATAGGGGGATATGTTCATGCTCAGTAGGGAAAGTACATTGTAGATCCAAGGTGATACATTTTGTCTCACACATTGGTTTTGAATTTGCTGTTTTTAAGAATGAATGGAGAGTGTGCGATCCGAACACGGCATTGGGAGGATGTAGCAGCTGAGCCAAATCTATCACTGACTTTACTAAGTGACAGAGGCAACACCGAGGCAATCAGTGCAACTGTCTGCTGTGCCTGCCAAGTACCTACGACTTGCATTATGTGCCAAAAATACTTTCCACAGATTGCCATATATTTGCTGTAATGACTTGAGTCAAATGTGGGTGCTGGAGGAAAATAGCAAGGAGTAAGAAAACCAGTTTGGGAGTTCAGTGTGAAGCTGCCACTTAAAAAGGGATCAAATTATATTCATGGACCCTCTATGGTGGGTTTGAGCCTTTAAAAATATTAAACAGGGGATTATGGTTTTGTCTCTTGACCTTCTGCTTCAGCATGAACTCCAAGTCTTCTCATGCTGATCATTTGGTCTCTTGTTGTCATGTCCTTAACATTGTTAAAGAATTTTACTTTTTCCCATCTTATGTTACCTTCCCTCTACAGCTTAAAATTGATTCTGTTAGGCTAAAAATAATATTAAAAATACCCTTATCCAGTCCTGATGTTGCCTTTCCTAATGAAAATGATTTAAAAAGTTCTTTTTTTTTTTTTTTTTTTTTTTTTTCTTCCCCCCCTTTTCTGGGCACCTTCCCCAAGTATTTGTTACAGCCTAGGTTTAGTTTTGGCTGTAGTACAGAAACAGCTTTCTTGGGAGTTTTATGTTCTCACCTTTGTGGTTATGACAGTCCCCTGTTTCCTCCCCCTTCTACTTGCCCTTTGCAAACATGGACTATTATGTGTTCCAATATCACTGCCTCAGCAGTTTCTGGTAGGTTTGCTTATTTTCTTATGCCATGCCAATGCTAACCAAGAAATCAAAGTGCTTTCCCTTTTGCTAGCCACTGTCCTTCTACTTTGTAACTCTTGGCAGGGACAAACTCCTCCCAAATGTGACTATTTCTGGACCTCCAAACATCCTTTCCCTAGCTCTTTGCCAGAGGGGACCAGCCTGATACCTGCATAGGGATGCTGCTCTTCACTCACTTGGCACTTGGTCCCATCAGTCCCCAATCTGAACCTGGCAGCTCCTGGGTAGGCTGTGCCTGGGGCTCTGGAGAGCCACACAACATGTGTGGAGTGGCAGCACCATGGGTTCTGCCCCTTTGTCGGTTAGTAAGAAGAGTCATGATAGCTCCTAAGGGATCCGAGGTCTCCCTGCCTGTCCCCTTTCCTAGACATCTCTGCCATCCAGGATTTGTCAATGAAGACCAAATGCATTAATTTGATTATGGTAAGAATTAAATAGCTGGTAGGAGATTGCAAATAAAGTTGCAAGGCAACCTTACCCTGGTGTTGCTGCCAGCCCAGTCGCTGGCAAGCCCCTCCCAGGCTCTGGAGTGTGTCCTGCTGCTTTGCTGGCTGTATCCTGGCATGTCCCACTGTCAGACCACAAGCTGAGCGGCTTGCAGAGTCTCATTGCTTGTGAGGGACCCCCAGCTGCCATCTAATCAAACTGCCAGCTCAGAGCAAGTCCGGGTAAAGCAGAGAGTAGAATTTAAGAAGCAAGAGATACACTGACAGCTGATTAATATAACGCCCTTGGATCTGCACAGAGATTAGGCATGACAGTTAGCTGGAACAAAAGGGGCTGGGAGAAGGGATTTTGACCTGCATAACACTCCCTCTGGGCTGATCACTCGATCCATGGGACATTGTCAGAGAGCAGATGAGAGACAAGCTAGTGGATGTGAAAGAGAGCAGGAGGTGGTTAGGAGAACTCACTAAACTGGAAAATTAAAAACAAATGCTTCTTTGTGTACTGTGTGCTAAGAAAGGAATGGAACAATGCAACCTTGTTTGACCTGGAGAAGAGAAGGCTCCAGGGAAACTTAAGCACCTTCCAGTATCTAAAGGGGCTCCAAGAGAGCTGGAGGACTTTTGGCAGGAGCATGTAGTGAAGAACAAGAGGAAATGGTTTTAAACTGACAGAGGACAGGGTTAGATGAGATATTGGGAAGAAATTCTTTACTATGAGGGTGGTGAGGCCCTGGAACAGGTTTCCCAGAGAAGCTGTGGATGCCCCATCCCTAGAAGTGTTCAAGGCCAGGCTGGATTGGGCTTGGAGCACCCTGGTCTAGCGTAAGGTGTCCTTGCGCACAGCAGGGATCTTGGAACAAGATGATCTTTCAGGTCTCTTCCAACCTAAACCATTTTGTAATTCTATGAATACAAATAAGGTGAAAAAAATCATCTATGTAGTTCTTGAAATCTTGAGAGATTTTGCTTGTAGTGCTTGGGATTTTCACGTACCGGCATGTATTTCATTTGAATGTTATTTTATTTGCATTAATTATGACCACTCCAAACTTTTTTTCACTTAATTGCTTAAATTTGCAGGCTTTGTTAAAATTGGAAAAATACTGATTAACCTCTGTGTCGACACATCATAGTCATATGCAAGTCATAGCATCAAGGGCATATCATAACAAGGGATTAGATTTGCTCCATTCCCAGGCATCTGCAGGGTGCACATGATATGTATGATGCCAATACTTTTGGATAGAAAGCTTTGTGATGGAAACAACCCTACCACATTTTCTAAATACACCCACGGAATTAAGGAGTAAAGTTGCATTTGAATCCATTGATTCATTGTGATGTAATATATACCTGATTTAATGTATATTGTTTATTGCAGAAATATAGAGGTAGTGTATAAGATATAAACACCGCAAATTCAATATAAACACAGGTAGAACCTTGTCAAAACTACCAAAAGAGAATTATATTATATTTGGAAATGAAGAAGTTGAGCCAACAAAATAATAGCTGCAAAGTTTTTGTGTTTAATGTCTCCAGTTGTGTTGCAGTGAAAATTAAATCTTTCAGCAAGAAAACAATTCCCATTAACTTTGCTCAGTGTTCTGTAAGGAGTAACTGATTTGAAAGAAATACTGAAAATCACTAATCATTTCCTTTAGATCTTGCTTGAGGAAAAGAAATACTGCTTCTGCAGTGGAAAGGCACTGATAAGCAGAAGATAAGTTACCAAGGAAATATTCTCCAACAGCGCTTGGGATCCCTTCTCCTGCTGGGCTGTGGGCTAGAGAAGTGTTTCAGCAGCCAGTTCTTCCATCTGTACTCCAGCAGGCTGGCAGCCAGGGATAGAGCCTGATCAACAGCCTCAAGGGGATATAGCTTACCAGCCAATGAGTAATCTGTTTGGCCGTTTTGTGTTTTGTAGATTGATTTAATTTTTTTTTTTCGTCCAACTCGAAATTGCCAGAGTAGCAGCCCACCTGCCAGCAGTCTAGCCTTTGCCAAATAATTTCTGCTGGCCTCCAAATTATCTGGAAAGTCCAATTCAAAGAAAAAAAGAGCTGCAGATGGGAGAAGAAGAGCATTGAAGACATTTTGAAACTGTTTCACTGACAGGAAAAGATTCTTTTTTTTTGCAAAGGAATACAATTCTGTTTGATTTCTGCCTCCTAGGAATGAACAGTACTTCCCTACACAGTGTATGGCCTGCAGTGGGGTGCAAAGCAGTGATTTAAGTGATCTGAGCTGAAGAGGCCTTGATGGAAGCTCTCCAAGAAAAAATTCTGTATACTTGAAGGCACATGAAGAGTGGGTTGGATGGTTTGGTAGGTGGCCCTCTTTCCCTTGAAGTCTTTCTGTTCCCCAGCTGACTGAGCAGCGGGTTTCCACAGCATGCCAGGCTTGGGTTTACTGAGATGGTGCAGCTCGAGGGTTGTGTTAATTAACAAGAGAGCAGATTGAATTCTAGGTGAACTGTTCATTTTTGCCAGACAGACAAGCTAAGAAATTGGAGTAAAAAGGATGTGGATGTAGAAAGATAAATAACAACGGAAGATGGCAGATGTGTAGCATCATCCAACCAGCGTGTTCTGCAGAAGGTGGGGCACTCTGGAAACTGAGACATCCCAGGAGGCCAAAGACTGGAATGCTTTTTCTTTAGTGGTGAAGGGAGTTCAGTCCTCCCTTATCTTTCATAATGCTATTCTATCATCTTTAAATGTCAGATGTTTTCTTCTGGTAGTGTCATGAGTCCAAAACATTCTTTAGAGAAGAAGGTGTTTTGTAGCAGATTTTAGCAGATGATTCTTTGCAGTAAGAAACCCTAGTGATGTCTTATATTTGGTTGTTCATCCCTTTACATTAAAACAGTAGCTCAAGGGACATCTCCCACCTAGAGACCGAATGATGGCAGCCAAGACAGGTGATGTGTGCAGGCATAATGGTGAATGGAATGAAGGTCTCCTGAACTGGATGGTGCTCTGGGTTTTCTGGTGTAACATCTCCCTTGAAGAGGTTCTTATGCCGGTGTGATTCAGTATGAGTGAGCTGCAGGCTACTGACTTCTTTTCAAACTTCTTCTCTTCCTGTTTACTTTGGACAGAGCAAAGATCTTCTGCAGCCAGGAAGACTTAGTCTTTGGAACATAAAGTTTTCTAAATAAATGTCTAGGGCTCACACTGGCAAACCTTCTGGCATGTGAACAAAGTTTTTTAGGCCAGCTTGTACAAGCTTGGCAGTGCATACAATCTTGTGCAGTTGGGCTTAGCAAAATTCTGTATTCAGACTCTGCAAAGTATTTAAATATGTGCTTAACTTTGCAGTTTAGCAAAACAGGTAAGAACCTTAATGCTTTGTTCAAGGGTGGCCGTAGTGCAGGAATTTAAGTAATTTTCACAATCAGAGCTCATGTTGTTTCTCAACAAAGGAAGAAAAACAGCAACAGAAACTTCTGTTAATTCACAGTTATTCAGTTGCTACAGTAAACATAGCCATTTCAAAAGACTTATTATGAGACTACTGTAGTTGATAAAAATCATTTACATTTCAAATATGGAGAGCAAATTAAGATATATTCTAAAGGAATATATCTATCACTTTTGTGGGGCTTGGGTTGCAGTGATTACCATGTTCTTTTCCTCACTGCATTGTTGGCTAACACAGCTATTTGTTATAGCAAAGGAGAATTTGTCTAAACAAAGGTGTATTGTTGTATGTTGATTTTGGCAAGCAAAGTTGTATTTAATAATTTCTTTTGTTTGCACGAATTTATGGAGTGCACTTTACCAACATTCTCAGTTGCACTCTCTGTTGGGTAGTTTTCTTTCTGTATATTTCATTTGTATGCCAGCATTGCTTACAAATAGTATATCTTGTGCCTTACTAGTCATTACAGGATTGTTTTTAAGATTCAGCATTTTTATTACTTTTGCGAGTGTATTTTTCCCTTTCTTTTCCATTTGGCATAATTATGTCCTCATGACTATTACCTGCATAAGTCAGCTAAGCACTTCATTGCTTGAACGTTAATCTTTCTCAATTCCTCACTCACTAAGTGTGAAGGTAATAGTATTGCTGACTGGTTTCTGTGAAGCTGCATGCTGAAAAACGGTTCACATTAACAGGGTAATTGAAACTGTAGCTAATGTATTGGTCAGAGTTGGTAAGCTTTCTAAAGGCTTCTTGCAGCGATCATACAGAGAAATCCTGTGGCAATTATCCTAAAGAATAGACCGTGTATGTAGTGAGCTATTCAGACTGGAAATTCAATGCTGATTTCATAACTCTCCCTCCTTTGGACATTGGAAGGACTATTAGTGGAGCAAAGTCTTTTTCAAACAGAATAAAAGGCACCGTAATTTTGTTTTGTCCTGTAATGAATGATGCTCATGATTCAGCGAATGGGTCATGCTTGCATTCTGTGGATAGACTTTGTTTTTAATGATTTTTATGTAACTAGAGTGGTTTTTAAAGTTTTCTAAGTTTTCAACTCAATAGAGAGTACTGGAAATCCTTACATTTCACCTACCTGTTTTTAAATTTAAGGGCTATGTTTGCTTCTGCATTACTAAGGCTGAATTTGGTTTTCTGTATAACGTCTGTGTTCCCTCTGTCACTCTTTTAGCTGTCTATGTAAGCCAGTTGTCTGAAATTTTACATGGCTTTGAGTTTTCCCCTGGGGAAGCTGGGGAAAAATGAGAACAAGAGGTAGAATCTGTCTGTCTGTCTTAAAGTTAGCAGCAAAACTCTTGTCGTTAAAGCGCAGTATCATTCTAGTCTGTGTGCTGATTCTTTTAGATGTTAGGGAAAATTGGTTAACATAGAGATTGCAAATTGTTTTGATAAATTTTATAGACTAAGCCTGCATTCATTACAAGAGTCTGAATCACTGGAGGCAGCAGGTTGGAGAAAAACTGGATGTTGTCCCCAACTCTTCTTTAAAAACAAACCTGAAACCAAGAAAACCTGTGGAACAAAATTGATGCTTGTTCAACTGTCCAGTTGTGGGTGTTTATGCCAGACCTCTGCCACTTTAATAGTTAAAATAACTGGAAGCTACAGGCTAGTGAGTAGGGAGAGTAGTCTGGGTCATGGAGGTAGGGAAGTGGAAGGAGAAACAGTATAAAAGGAAAACTTTGCTTTGGATGGTTTCCTACCAAAGATGGGTTTTGTTTTGAAATTGGTTTTCGTTTCTCTAAGCTCTGACCAGTGAAGTTTTTAAAGTAACATGCAATATCTTTCAAGAAATATCTTCTGGTAAACTTCAGTTATATACTATGTAATAAATATTCTTCACCACAGTACAATGAATGTGTTGCAGTATGGTCAGAATACATTATTACAGTGGTTATTTCTGG
This sequence comes from Eulacestoma nigropectus, assembly GCA_013397775.1. Taxonomy (NCBI): domain Eukaryota; kingdom Metazoa; phylum Chordata; class Aves; order Passeriformes; genus Eulacestoma; species Eulacestoma nigropectus. Next base: position 276,068 of record VZTE01000778.1, on the reverse strand, counting down.
GTTTGGACTGCAGTAAACTTTATAAATGTAATTTGCCTTGAGGACATGGAAAAAGGAAGAAATTCAAATGTGTGGTTACTTCAGCAGCTATGGGTTTCTCCATAAAACTTTAGTTTATGCTGTGGATGCTATATGGATCAGTGCCCGAAGTAGCTAAGTATTTTGGCATTCCATGTGAATGCTGAGCTGTGGTGTGACGGAGCAGCTCCGTGGAGCTCTGCAAGGAGGAGCCTCAGGGATTATAGGAGAGCCTGGTCCTGTTTTGTCAGGGTAGTGTGCAGAATCATGATACTAATCCAGCTCTTCAACATGGCAGCATGTTTTGTTTAATTTCATAAAACAAAGAATAATAATCAGATCAGGTACATGCAGCCATTTTGCAGTGAGCAATAAACAAAATAAAATAGACCCCTGGATGTTGCCAAGAGGAAGGAAAACCAGCATTATCTGTGTATGGTAGAGAGCCACATAGTGTCAGGTGAGGATGTGCAGGCTTGCCCTTCTCTCTGTACCCTTTCTCCATAGGCTGAACAAAAAAGGAGATGGCAGCAGTAGGAACACAGTATGAACTTACTACATTTTGAGTAAGGACCAGAAGATGATATGTCTGACAACTTGTGTCCCATAGACAAAAATCATTATTTTCAATCAACGAGCAATAGTGCCAGTAATCCCCTTAAACTGTCTCCTAGCCCCTAAGAGCTAGCACCTAACAAGGCCACAGCGCTCCCAATACCTCCAGGAGTGGACTTTTGTCTTTTTGAGGGTCCCATGCTTGTCAAGCACCAGTATGCCACGGCCTTCCTAGAGAGAGTGTCCTGCAGAGAACAACTCTCCTAGGGGCGAGGCAAGCCCTCCTAGACAGTGGGTGATCTCAGCAAGTGTAGTGATTTCTCAGCTACAAGTGATTCCAGCTCTTGTGATTCAGCTCTTTGCAGGATCACCCGAGGCAAACTCAGGGACAGAGAGACAGGAGGCCTGTATGGCAGTTCCACAGAGACAGCTTTAATGGTCCAGCAGTCCCTGCGAAGGGGAGGCCAGGGACAAGCCTCCCTGGGTCAGGGCAGACTCAGGTCCCTTTTTATGGGGAAGGCAGGGGGTGGGGTAGAAACCAATTAGCCAACTGGATACAAGGTATTACCATAGGGGAACAAAGCATGCTGGGGTTGCTCGCCGTAACCTAGAAGTGAGTTGCTGGAGACAGCGTCCCTTTTTGCCCTCAGGCCTCTCTTCTTCAAGGGAGCACAGACGGCTCCTGTGCTAGAAGTTCACAGCCCTCTACAGACTTTGGCATGACTTTGGCATGACAAATTTAGCCCTAATCTCATTTACCTACGCGGGCTGGATTGATGGCTGGATGACAAGTAGTCACAGTCATTAGTCTGACCTTGAATTTAGAGGATTTTGATCAGCATTAATACGCAATGACAGATTTCTTTGTTTGCTGCAGTTCTCAGCTGGACCTCCATACACTGGTTTTCAGGATTCCCCCTCCCCCTTTCTGAAGATCTGCTTCCAAGAAGTCCCTTTGGAAGATATTAGAACATATGATGAACAAGTAGTTGTGAACTGATTTTCGGGATGCTGAATGCAGTACCCATGTGGACACTGCAGACACCATATCTTTTCTCTGTCAGCTCCTACAAAAGAGAAATTTGTCTTTATGTTGGATTTGGCAAAGTTCTTTTGACGTGTAATTTCCAAATTTCATTGAGCCAACACCTCAGATCTGGGCTGAGGACAGGAAAAATGAAGATTTGGAGTTGTTTTTGTAGTTCCAGTGAAATACGGTCTTTCACTTCATTGCAGCAGCTTGTCCCTTCAAGGTCAAGAAGGCTTACTGCTTGCTGGTTGTTAGCGTATCAACTTGCAGCAGAGCTGAAAGGTAATCTTACAGCTCAATGGGGATTTTACAAGATATTTACAGTATTTTAAGGCTGTTATCAGGAAGGAATATATGTTTAAAAGAGAAAGGTATTCAGAACAAAAATTGGAAAAGGTAAAAAACAACTATGCTCCTGAACTAGGTGCGATTTAATTTTCTCTAACTAGTCTCACAGATTTGTATTATCTGAAGAGAAACCACAATATTGTCTTTATTTGGTATGAAATTTTTTGGAGAGGGGAGGTGGTAATACTTAGAGACAATACTCTTGGTAAGGTAACATGAAATTTAAGACCTCAAAGTTCAGAATTTCCTTTCATTTTTCACTTTTAGTTTTCGGTTTTGCTTTGCATCCACTTTCCTTCCTACTTACAGGTATCCTTTTGAACACCTAATTTTATTCATAGATACAGCAAGAAAGCAACTGGGATCATATCTCCTGGCAGATCTTGCATTAATAAGAGCATTTTCTGCTGCAGAGCATTCCTGGTGCAGTCAGACACCCGAAAAGTCATAGCCAGCCACGTGTTCCACTACACACTTGAAAAAAAGTAGTTATCCAGCAAAAGCTCTCCAGGTAGCACACTATTTCTTGCTTTCTGCAGTTGCTAAGTATATTAATAGCATAACAAATCCTGTATCCATTGTAGATATTAATGAATATGTTGTCTCCTAAGATGAATTAGAGTGGCATCTAAAAAGGTCCTGGCAGAATACTGGAAGTTAAAGATGGAAAAAAAAAAGGATGCTTATGGTATGCACACTCTTGTTTTTCTCCTCTAAACAGCCCAGACTGAGTAAGCTGAACATTTTAATTATTTATACTACATTTACCTCGTATTTAATTTTTCGTGTTATTATTGACCAAAACATTGCACATATTTAAAGAAAACCTGATAGCTGATATCCTTACTTGATGTTTGTTGTGCAATTCTTTATCTTACAGATCTCCAGTGTTGTTGAAAATACACATAAGGTGAAAATAGTGCTATAATAGAAGCATAGTTTTATAGACACTGTATTAGAAAATGCCTATTATGTATTATTTTAATATAATATATAATTGTCATTTTAGCAGTTTATATTATTTCCTTAGTAATGGGCAGTGGTATAGTGATAAATTTAGTCACAGCAAGGTTTACTGAAACTGGTTTTTTGCTTACATGATATGTAACATTTATATGAAAGAAAAATTAGATACTATATTATTAGTAATGTTATATAATCAACACATATAATATGAAAAACCCAATTATTCTATTAACAATCATACATGATATAGGAACATTTCAGAAGAGAAGAATAGAACTATGTTTTCACAAGATGAAGGCTAGAAAAGGCAATGTTTGATGTGTGTGCTGAGTTAATTTGAAGGCATCTAGTTACAGGTCAGGCTATGTGATCATTAATAATCTCTTCCGCTACTTAGTCTTTTTATTATTGTTATCCTTCTCTGTTATTTTTTTCACATTTTTCAGTCATGCTTCTGACTCTTACCTGCACACTTTTTTTAATCCTCATAACTCTTTAAAAACAGTCCTTTATTTTCTGCTTTTTACTTCAAACTACATGCTGGAAGAGCACTTAGATTATAGCGTTGGATTCACCACAACAGAGTACATTTTATTTCCCTCTTAACTTCTAAGGGACTTTAGCTGATTTTATTAAAATAATAGAGACAGCTAAGATCTCCTGCCAGCCCCTCGCCGCTCCTCCAAGTCCCAAGAGCTTGCTTTTTCATTAAAACATAGATGGAATATTTTGGAAAAGGAACTTGAAAGCCTTAGCCATCATCTCTTACCTATTAGAGGTATAAGGAATTGTTTGATGTGTTTTCAATAGGCAGAGAATGAGGCTGGAAAGGCTCATTTGCCAGCAGATTGCTCAAAACTGCAATAAGCATACAGAACAAAACAGGGGTTTTTTTACCAGATAAAATCTCAGACATATGTTCTGCAAAGGGAAAGACTAGTCTACAGCAATCTGCTACAGCTAAAGACATGTGAGATCTTGACAGCCAGTGTCACTATCCCTCGAAATGTTACCCTGGTAGTTATAAATTCCTTCCAAAAGATGCCCAGTCTCTCTATGGATCAGCTGGGGAAGTAGAGTCTCTTTTTTCAGGTTCCCTTTCCAAACAGTTTAGGCAAATCCCAGTCTCCAAATGGAAATTCTACACATTTTTAAGCTTTGGCTGGGCTCCTGCCCTAGTAGTTATTTTGGTACATTTTTTAGCTGCCTGTTTTTTAGCTTTGCAGTTAACTGTGCACTGAGGTAAACAAACCACAATAACAACTCTCTGGTTGTTAGTCATGTCCATCCTGCACCCTTTGCAGACAAAAGAAGTATATACGTCACTTCCCCAGTTTGGATAATGAGGTTTTTCTGTCAGCGCATTCACCACCAGATGCCCCACAGCTGCAGTCTGTGTGGGCTGGCACGCGAAGGCTTTGTCATAAAATCTCTGGTGTGTGGGTCTTGCTTCCAGGAAAATGATGTATAGGGTCTTTTTCCACCCCCTGTAATTAAATCAGCCCATGACGATGATTGAATATTGGTCTGACTGAAGAAAATCCATCTTCTAGCAAGTTGCTGAAGTAGCAGGAATGATTTCTGTTGTCCCAGGAATTAACCAGAAAAAAAAAATCTCGTTGATTTTGGGCAGTGATATACTGGCAGATTAAGTCAGAGCAGGCTTTGGCATAACCACGTTCCTGCTAACACCCAAATGGCAATAACACGGTAGAAGAAAGGTAACTTGTGTAACCATCTTCAGAGAAGGGACGACTTAGATTAAACTACCTAAAAATAGCTCCAAGAAGTAACCTACAAAAATAGGTTAATTAAATAGTGAATGGGCATTGGGAGAACAGACAGGGACTAATGTGATCATTAAGTTGACTCTGTGCTAAATTTATTCAGTAGCGGAATTCAATTTTTCCCCAAGGTTAAAAAATGGTAATTCAGGAGTGCAGAGTTGTAGGGCCGCTGACATCAATTCCTGTCCCCTTCCACTCCCCAGCACAAAGCACATCCCTTTTGGGATGGTAACTCTGTATAGATAATAATAATAGTACATTGCACAATTAAAACTGCAGGATTTTCTGATTACTATTGTAATTTTAAAATGGATATATTATGTGAAGTTCTGCCATACAACGGTCATATTACAAAGATGGGTCTGGTGAAACCTACTGTGTCTGTAGCTCAAGACAATGGGAAAATATTTTGGGAGAAATGTCAACGTTTTGGAGCTATTCCCATTTTACCCTGTTCATTGTTAGTTTTTCTGAAGTATTTTGCTTTAATGGTTGAAGCCGAAGGGTGTTGATGGCTATGGAGCCTGTAAACTTCAGCTGCTGATATAAGATAAGTGATCTTTATGCCTGTCTTTATAGTTGAACTCATGAATAATAGATTAGATGAGGAAAATGCAGTACTGTCAAGCCTTAGGCAGCCCAACCTGGCTGAACTCAAAGACAAGAGAACAGTGGAAGATAAACAATCATTTTGCTGACTTTTTCTCAGCTCGTTTTTACTGGGATCTTCTGTTTTTTGCTGTGGACCAGTCAGCAGTACCGCAGCTTCAGCTTTGGTGTATCAGCTAGCTGTTGTGTACCAACTTTGCAAGGGGAATGCTGGCCATGATGTGACTTTGTATTGATCCCACATCTCAAACTGAAGAACATGTCTATTGGAAGAAAGCTCTCTTATTGCTTTTTTACCTGGCCACAACCTCTGCAGGGAGGAGGAGAAGGAATAACTGGAGTTTGGTGGCTCTGTAGCACTGATGATATTCGGTGTTGTAGTTCAGGGTGCAGAAAGGCCTGGGAGAATTGCTTAATGCCTCCCAGGGTAGAGAGGGAAAGCTTTACAGCATGAGGCTTCAGAACCAGAGAGGCAAAAGAGATTTTGCAGGTAAGCTTCAACCTGCAGAGACATTTTCCTGAAACCTAGTATTTACTCCATGTTGTTAAAAAGAACAAAATGCCATTGGCAAAGGCAAGAGGTGATGTACTGGTGGTAACTTGGATGTACTTAGGGAGAAGAAGTGATAAAAAAACAACTTGTGGATGTGACCAAAACTAGAAATGGACAGGTGGGACATTTTGGCCATAGGGTTTCTCAGAGTGGCATTGGGGTTGACTGTTAGAACTTCTAGTAGTCATCTCTCCAGCAGAAGTCATCGTGGTGTGTTGCCATGTCACCTTTTAGTCCTTGGCCCATGACTCTGGCTATTTCCCTAGGACAGGAGCTCTGAGGTAAGAACCAGTCACCAGCTCAACCTTCCAGCCTTGGATGAGTCCACAGGCAAGTGGCTGCTGAGCTGAGGAGCTGCCTGAAGCTCTGTGGTTTTGCTTTGTTAGGGAAACAGGTTTTTAGTTTATGGGGTTTTTTGAAAGCTAACATGATTATTTAATGATGTACCTGATTCACGTTGGTAATTTATTACATCATGAAAATGACTGTATGAAGCCCCAGCCTTGGGCTGTGCTATGAGGGCAGACTGCAGAGAACAAGGACTGACTGGAAAAGCTGCTCAGAGAGCTTTTATATATTTCCAAAATACATAAATTCAGAAAACTCATACAGGTAAAGCACAAAAGGCTATTTCTGCATGAAGTTTGATTAGCAAAGTGCAGCTAGCGTGGGAAACTTCCAAAAAGATATTAGATGTCTTTTCCAGAAAGAAACAGCAAAGGAGAAAATCTGCAAGCATCTGTTTGATAAAACATAGGCCAGCTGGGGTAATTAGATCCCAGTAGGACAAATTCTGGTTTTATTTGTCTCTGACCAAAGGTTGATTTACAATAAGATGTCATCGCTACGAGAAGTAAAACGGAATATTTAATAAAGATCAGGGTTAACAAAACCAAAAGCAATTTAATTTTGAATTTAGGAGTGTACCAAAATGTAAATTAATTCTAAAGTTTCTGGCTTCTGTATTCTGCTAAGGGGAAAAGATTTTTGCCTTTTGATTCTTTGGGGTTTTTCAGTTCATTTGGTTTTTTTAAGTTGCTGAATGTTTTCTTTGATGCTCTGTAACCAGACCTTTTCTGTCCAAAAGGTCTTCTCACTGTGAGAGTTGCTTGTGTTACACTGTTAATACAGGAAGGCAGATAATGTGGCCAATGTTTATTAATGAGCTGCTGATGGACATCATTTTATTACTAAAAAAACCCAGGAAAATTATAGTACTTTGCAGACACTGTGGAAGATGTGTCTGATAACTAGTTTACTGATATTTGAAGTCACCAGAGGTAGCAGAATTCCAGTCCATGCTGCACAAGCTGCTGCTTAAGATGCAGCGGGACACCTCAAAGTGGGACTTCACGCCTCTGGAGAAGCAAATCCTTGAGGTGGTAATGTGAGTGAAGCAAATGTGTGTACTGAGATGAAATTCTTGTTCAGTTGTTAGAGAAAAACTATTGCTTTTAGCAGAAGTTCAGGAGTGACTTGTTTCTTGTGCTTTTTGTTTCTCAGCTCCTTGTGCCTCATGAATTCATGCTCTGAATATTAGGTTCTTTTGACTATAGTTTTGAAGTCAACATTTTGAAATTGCAAAGAAATAATTTATTTCAATAGTTGAAAATGGGAAAACTGCTGTTGGGAGGCAGCTGTAGGAGGGATGCTGAGCAGGGGTGAGAGCGGTGTTTCTGTGGTTTGAAGGCTGCCTGAGCACCTCGGACTGTGGGATACAGCCAGGTTTCATAACCCCACATAGTGCTGGGTCAGTGCTCCCACTGTGAGTCTGAAAATAAAACCTGGGGTTTGTCAAGAAGCATGTTTCCTCTGCATTGCTGTTGTTGATGCACAAGCTCAGATTCCATTTAATCACTGCTGGGAGCAGAGGAGTTGGCTGAACTGGGAATGGAGCAGTGCAGTCGCATGATGTGCTACAGGCTTGCGTTCTAGATCAGACAAACTCAGGGATGGGTGTGTTTCCAGAATTTCTTCTGCTGATCTAGCTCAAGAAGGCCGAGTATAAGGAGAGTTCATCAGCAATCAAAAGAAATGCCCTGATTTGCACCCCAGCTGCAAATTTCTAGTAAAAAACCCGAACAAACAAACAAACAAACAGAAAAACCACAAGGAAGATGCATCAGGCAGCTACGTTTCCAACTCTGATACTGGTTTTTTTTCATTTCACATTTTTTTTCATTTCACTTTTTTTTTGTGAATACACTAGGAAATAAAGTTGTTTCATTTTCAACTGTCCTTTGATGATACAGTAAATCTATTCCGAGGCTCTCAATGCTGCAGAAAGGCTGCCACAGCCATGTGCTGAGCAGTACTGGTATGGCGTAAAATCATTACACTGGTTCAATTTCTAAAACCTTTTCATATTAGATGTTACATATCTGTATCTCACAATTTTTTTGCTGGTTTAATATTTGTCTGTTATACTACAGCCAGCTAAAAGCCAACAGAAACTTTGTATATGAGGTTCTGTCTCCTTCAGCAGAAACACAGTCATGAGCCCATCAGAATCACAGTAAATTTTATGCTGCTGATGTATCCAGATATTCACAAATCCTTTCCTGGAGTGTGTTGTATGGCTGTAGGAATGCTTGGGAGAGTGGGGAAGGCCCAGGAAGTTTGAGGCACTACCTTCAGAAGATGCTTAAAATTACTCAGCTTATGCTAATAACATGAATTGTGCTTTTATAAACTGAACGAGTTAGGGCTCAGCAGAAAGAAATGCATGAAGCTGTAAAAAATATATTTGAGGCAGAGTAAATACATGAAGAACTGTGCAACAATCTCCATTCTAGAGTTTTGTGACTTTTGAATGCATCTGCATCCCTAAAAAAACCTTTTTGACCTATTTTTATATACAGAGTATTATTATTACAGTAGATCCCAGGAATTAAATGATGTAATAGGTAGCTCAGAGAGCATATCTTTCTAGAAATGTACAGGAGCTAAAGATGGCTGAATAAAAATTGTTTTGTTTGCCAAAGGAAATACCTTGTGAGGTTCAAAAACACTTTTGTTTGGAAGTGGTCTTGACAACACTTGTTTCTCCCACTCCCCCCTCATCTTTAATGTCATGGCATGCTTTTATAGCCAAGCCTGTTTATATGTAAATAATTCTTTGGTGGAGAAATTGGCTTAGTCAATAGGCAGCAGCCTTCCTAGCGCTTACAGGTTTTACTGGGCCAGTAAAATCTCTTATCATGGTATGCTGCAGATAGGTTCAGTTGAGTGGCATATTTGTAATATTTCAATCCTTGAAAGTTGTCACCCAGCAACTAAGACCTGCAGAGCTGCTCACTTGCTCCCTCACCAGTGGGCTGGAGGAAAGAATCAGAAGAGTACAGTGAGAAAACTCTTGGATTGAGATAAGCACAGTTTAATAGGGAAATCAAAAGCTACGCACACAAGCAAAGCAAAACAAGTAATTAATTCACAGCTTCCCATGGGCAGGCAGGTGTTCAGCCATCCCCAGGAAAGCAAGGCCACATCACACGTAATGGTCAACTTGGAAAGCCAAACGTCATCTTCCAATGTCCACTCCATCCTCCTTTTTCCCGCAGCTTTATAGGCCAAGCATGACGCCATGTGGTCTGGAATATCCCTTTGGCCAGTTGGGTTCAGCTGTCCTGGTTGTGTCCCCTCCCAACTCCTCGTGCACCCCTCAGCCTTCTTGCTGCTGGGGTGGGGTGAGGAGCACAAAAGGCCTTGGCTCTGTGTAAGCGCTGCCCAGCAATAATTAAAACATCCCTGTGTCATCAACATAGTTGCCGACACAAATCCAAAGCACAGTCCCATACCAGCTACTAAGAGGAAAATTAACTCTATCCTAGCCCAAAACAGCAGAGAAACCTTGGCATTTCTCCCACTCTTTCAATATGGAGAAGTACCTCACCAGAAAAATGGTTCCTTGGTTAGGGTAGGTTCAACTAAGCCTGTTGCTGCAGTTCTGGTAACATCAGGAATATGGTTTTCTTGAAATGAGAGAGATAATGACCTATCCAAAGACTACACCATGGGTCAGATTCAAATTTTTATGTATCTGAGTTGAAACAAGATAAGTGATGTCTGAGACACCTCTGCTGGAAGTATTCCAGATGATGGCTTCTATGTGCTCTTTCTGTAGGGTTTCCAGTTGCCCAGTTTGGTCTTTTTATTGTGATGTTTTAATAAAATATTAGCTGTTTGTCCTTAAATTTTGACTGAATATAGAACAAAGCTTACATGAAGCTGATGTTCACATAGTATGCATAATCCACCTTTAGCTTTGTTTGCTCCTCAGTTTTGCTCTATTGGGAGAGAACTGAACATATTGGTGAGATTGAATATCATATTTTCTGTGGCTAAACTACCTCTGTGTTCAGTTTATTTGAAAGAAAGGTATTGACAAAAAGGCAGCCCCAGTAAAAGGTTTCAATGGTATCAGAAAGTGAGTAGACCACATTAGATGCAGCCATTGACAGTCCATCATGTGACAGGCTTGGCTTCACCCCCAAAACAGGGGATTACAGAGAACAATGTGCGGTCCTGTTATTTTTATTTGAGGAGATCACTCTTTCTCCTACCCAAAAGCCAATATTGCAAAACTTAAACACTTAAGGCTTCAACAGAGCAAACTCAGTGTCAGCAGAGGCAGATATTGGGAATGCCATCTTACTGCATCCTCAGGCATTTTGTTGCTGATCCTACAGCCTATTCCATTTTAGCAAGGATGTGGGGTCCCACTCTGAGTGCTATATGGCCTTTCAGCACAAGACTCCAAGCATAGACTGTGTAAAATATACTGCCAGTCTCTATCACATACGGATATTTTCCCTTCCTGAGTAGCACAATAAGAAGTTGTTGTTGTTGTTTTCCTTGATTTAAAGGCAAAGAGTTGCCTTATTCTAATTTATGATGACAAAGCTTGATCAATTTATGCTATTTCTCGTAATAATTAATAGCCTAGACTCAGGATTAAGACAGTGTGAATTTCATTGTGAAACATAGGATCTGGGTTGTGGTGAAGAGTACTGCCTAACAGCTTTTTTTTTTTGTGGAGTAAAATCTATTTATTTGCTAGTTTCCTTTTGTATCTAATAATTAGGAACAACATAGCTAAATGTAATTTTTTTGTCATGAAGTACAAAAGAATGGACCTTCCTGCCCTTCATGAAGTGAATTATTATGCAATAGAAAAACAATGATATTGCACTATAACTCGAATTATTCATTGTTAAAGTGCATTTGGAAATTAGAAATAATACGGAGATAAAAATTAAACTCACTTTTGTATACAGCCATCTCCTAACTCTGTACATCATCTATCTCTTTTGGGGGTATTCAATTCATGATAATAAGGAAACAGTGAAACTATTGGTTTGGGCCATTGCTTCTTGAATTTAATTTATTTCTTGAGAATTAAAGTAAAACAGGCAGGAAAATCATAGAATTACGGAATGCTTTGGGTTGGACGGGACCTCAAAGATCATCTCATTCCAAGATCCCTGCTGTGGGCAAGGACACCTTACACTAGACCAGGTTGCTCCAAGCCCTGTCCAACCTGGCCTTGAACACTTCTAGGGATGGGGCATCCACAGCTCTGGGAAACCTGTTCCAGGGCCTCACCACCCTCACCTTTAAGTTGAGGATGGACACTTTTCTCCCTCCTGCTCTTATTTATCCACACAGATACATGTAGCTCATCTCGCTAGTCATTCAGGCGCAGGGAGGGGCTTCCTCTGATCATCAGAGGTGCAACTAAAGAAAGCTTTAGGGAGCGCGGCGACCTGGAGTGCAGCAAACAGGAGTGGGCAAACAGGGGCGTGCCACGTCTCTGAGGGCGTGGCACTGCAGTTTGCGCAGGCAGGGCAAGCGGGCAAGGTTGCAATCATCCTCCTGCTAATGGGGTTTTTATTTTATTTTTCTTGGTTTTGGGGGTTTTTTTCAGCAATGCTCTCCAAACGATCAAATGCTATAGCTAGTAGAAGTGTACCAACCCAAACAGAACCCCCCAAGAAAGATGCATCTATCCGGACCCCTTCCTGTATAGAGTGTCTGAGCCTGTCAGTATTACCAGGGAATGGTGCAAAAGGCACCAGCATGCAGTACAAACAGGTGAATGATCTCCTCTGTCTGGTGGCTGAGCTTAAGGAGGAAGTAGAAAGACTAAGGAGAATTAGGGAAAGTGAAAGGGAAACAGACTGGTGGAGTTTCACCCTTCCATCCCTGAGAGAAGCCCACCAGGAGTCAGAGGACTCACATGTCTCTTACTATCAGGCAGAAGGAGGAAACCTAGTAGATGAACAGGAGTGGAAATGGCTATTACTTGGGGAGGTAATTAAAATTCCTCCCGACCCCCATCACCTACCCAGGTGCCCCTTCAGAATAGGTATGAGGCCCTGGATCCAGAGGGCCAGCCAGATGACATCCAAGAAACAATCTGCCTCCCAATTACACTTAATCTATCAGACAGATAGATTATATGTCTGATAGAATCTGTCAGACAGACCTCTAGCATTAAAAAGAAAAGAAGGATAGTCGTAGTAGGTAACTCCCTTCTGAGGGGAACAGAGGGCCCTGTATGTCAGCCGGACCCATCCCACAGGGAGGTTTGCTGCCTCCTTGGGGCCCGGGTATGGGATATCACCAGGAGACTCCCTGAACTAATTCAGCCCTCTGATTATTACCCACTGCTGATGCTCCAGGCTGGCAGTGATGAGACTGAAAAGAAGAGCACCAGGGCAGTTAAAAGGGACTTCAGGGCTCTGGGTCAAGTGGTTGATAGGGCAGGAGCACAGGTAGGGATTCTGCTCAGTCCCTTCAGTGGCAGGGACAAATGATGGAAGGAACAAGAGAACCCAGATTATTAACAAGTGGCTTAAAGGCTGGTGCCATTAGAGAATTTTGGGTTCTTTGATCACGGGGCAACTTTCATGGCATGTGGCCTCCTGGAGCCAGATGGGCTCCATCTATCTGTTAAGGGCGAAAGGATTTCAGCCCATGAGTTGGCGGGACTTGTTGAGAGAGCTTTAAACCAGGTTTGAAGGGGGAAGGGGATGAAACCAGGCTCTCCAGAGAGGACCTTAAGGATGGTAAGCCAGAGTTGGGTGAAATCAGCAGCCAGCTGAAGTGCATGTACACTAATGCACTCAGCAAGGGTAACAAACAAGAGGAGCTGGAAGCCATGGTACAACAGGAAAGCTGTGACGAAGTCGCCATCACAGAAACATGGTGGGATGACTCACATAACTGGAGCACTGCAATGGATGGTTACAAGCTCTTCAGAAGAGACAGGTGAGGGAGAAGAGGTGGAGGGGTGGCTCTGTATATTAGGAAGGCTCTCAATGCCATGGAAATTGAGAGTAATGACGATAAAGTTGAGTGCCTAGGGGTAAGAATCAGAGGGAAGGCCAATAAGGCCGACATCCTGGTGGGAGTCTGTTACAGACCACCCAACCAGGATGAAGAGGTGGATGAATTATTCTATAAGCAGCTGGAGCATGTTTCAAGATCACCAGCCCTTGTTCTTGTAGGTGACTTTAACCTGCCAGATGTCTGCTGGGAACTCAACACAGCAGAGAAGAGGCAATCTAGGAGGTTCTTAGAGTGTATGGAGAAGAGCTTCTTGTCACAGTTGGTGAGTTAGCCTACCAGGGGTAGGCATCTGCTAGACCTGCTGTTTACAGATAGAGAAGGGCTGGTGGAAGATGTGGTGGTTAAAGGCCGTCTTGGGAACAGTGACCATGAAATAAAAGAGTTTTCAATATTTGGTGAAACAAGGTGGGACATCAATAAAACTTCCACACTGGACTTCTGGAGGGAAAATTTGGCCTATTCAAGAGACTTATTCAGAAAGTTCCTTGAGAAGCAGCCCTTAAAAACAAAGGAGTCCAGGAAGGATGGGCGTGCGTCTAAACAGAAGTCTTGAAGGCACAGGAACAGACTGTCCCTATGTGCCAAAAGATGAGTTGACGAGGAAAACAACCAGCCTGGATGGGCAAGGAGCTTTTGAAGGAACTAAGGGAAAAAAAGAGGGTGTATCACCTATGGAAGGAGGGTCAGGTGTCTCAGGAAATGCTTAAGGGAGTTACTAGGTCATGGAGGAAAAAAATTAGAGAGGCAAAAGCCCAGTTAGAACTCAATCTGGCAACTTCTGTGAAGGACAATAAAAAATATTTTTATAAATGCATTAATGGCAAAAGGAAGGAGAAGGACAATCTCCATTCTCTATTAGATGCAGGAGGGAATTTATTAACTAAAGATGAGGAAAAGGCAGAGGTACTTAACACCTTCTTTGTCTCGGTTTTCAACAGAAAGACGGGTTGTCCTCAGGACAACTGACCTCCTGAGCTGGTAGATGGGGACAGGGAGCAGAATAGCCCCCCTGTTATCCAGGAGGAAGCAGTCAGAGACCTGCTGAGCCACTTAGATTCTCAGAAGTCTATGGGACCAGAGGGGATCCATCCTAGGGTGATGAGAGAGCTGGCAGATGAGCTTGTGAAGCCATTCTCCATGGCCATCAGCCCTGGCTAACTGGGGAGGTTCCAGATGACTGGAAGCTGGCCAACGTGACACCCATCCACAAGAAGGGCCGGAAGGAGGATCTGGGAAGCTACATGCCAGTCAGCCTGACCTTGGTGCCTGGCAAGATAATGGAACAGATCATCTTGAGTGCCATCACACGGTACCTACAGGATGGCCAGGGTATCAGACCCAGCCACCATGGGTTTAGGAGGGGCAGGTCCTGCCAATGGTATCCTGGCCTGTATCAGGAATAGTGGCCAACAGGACTAGGGAAGTCATTCTTCCCCTTTACTTGGCATTGGTGAGGCCACACCTTGAGTACTGTGTCCAGTTCTGGGCCCCTCAGTTTAGGAAGGACGTTGAGATGTTTGAACGCATCCAGAGGAAGGCAACAAGGTTGGTGATGGGCTTGGAACACAAGCCCTGTGAAGAATAGCTGAGGGAGCTGGAGTTGTTTAGCCTGGAGAAAAGGAGGCTCAGGGTTGACACAACTGCCTGAAAGGAGGTTGTAGCCAGGTGGGGTTGGTTTCTTCTCCCGGGCAACCACTGACAGAACGAGAAGACACAGTCTGAAGCTGCGGCAGGGGAAGTTTAGGTTAGACATTAGAAAAAAATTCTTCACTGAAAGAGTGATTGGGCACTGAAATAGTCTGCCCAGGGCAGTGGTGGAGTCACCGTCCCTGAAGGTGTTTAAAAAAAGACTGGGCGTGGCACTCAGTGCCACAGTTTAGTTGATGAGGAGGTGTTAGGTCATAGGTTGGACTTGATCTCAAAGGTCTTTTTCAACCTCGTTCATTCTGTGATTCTGGTACTGTGATTCTGCGATTCCAGTGAGGAAAGCTGTTTTGTGAGAAGGAAGCATTAGTATTTTATGAAGTAAGTTTGCTACTTGTTTGTCCTTGGAGTTTCTGCATTAAAATCTTGATACTGATAAATTTGTGATTTACAGTGTCTGCAATTACAGCCAAATGCTCTCTGAAACTTTTGATCTTACAGGTGCTCTTAGAGTAAAACTCTTATCCTCATCGTCTTTCCTTTTCTATCCTACATCATCACACAATTTTTCCTTTCAGTTCTCAGACAAGGCTTTTCTGTAGATGGAAATCCATTACAGGTGTCCTTCACTATCTTAAGTGATGGCATAACCATGTCCTGGAAACTCTCAGGGCTTGAGGAGAAAGGACTACAGTTTTTGCCAGATCACACATGGATTTTCCACGAGTCACATTATGGGATTGGCCACTTTTTATTCCATACCATAATGCTAGACTTATGACCATACTGGTTCTAATATGGTAAAACATATTAGTGTCAATGTTAATTATAGGTGAAGTGGTAGCCAAAATCCTGAAGTGTATTAAGGTTGGTTTAGCTTAATCTGTGAATTTTAAGTTTCTGCTTTTTAGTTCATAAAGAATTTATGGGTTGTCTGGACTGATCCCAGCAGCTGAAGAGACCAAATCAGTCATAGTTTATGCTTTTTTGTTGCTGGTATTTAAAGTGGCTGTTTAAGGACCAGGACCCCACTGAAGAGGTAGCGTTAGCTGTTAGGATTTGACAAAGTGAAACACCAACTTACAATTTGTCAAGTTTTTTAGACACTGGCTTTGAAGGAATATTTTGAAGGAGAGAAATGAGACAGCTTTGTGCTACACTTGTAGTACTGTGTTGGTCATCAGCCAAATCATCCCAAATATATTCCATATACAGCTAAAACCACAGTATTTTGATGTATCATTAGTCAGTGTGCCACTATTTTTATGAGGCATGCTTACTGTCACAACATCTATAAAATAAAATAATTTCTTCTTCAGAAGAAAAACCAAAACCTTTAGCAGTGCTCTTTGTCCTGTGGCTACAGCTTGCTCAAACGAGTTGAAGCCAGGGTTGCTGTCACAGTGCTCCATGTGCCAGGGAAGGCAAGGGCTGATGTTGCTTGCGGTGTATGGACTGAGAAAGGTCAGAGTCCACTGTTCAATAACATGTAATGTTCAAGCGATTTCTCTGGTTTATTATTAGAACAGCTCAAAACTTGGCTGAAAAGTCACATATATTGGTCTCCCTGTTTTCTGTTTGCTTCTACTTGCACTTAGAATTGCTATTTTTGCCCAGCTCTACTCATCTGTCCTGGGCAGTGTGTGCCCCCTTAACTGAGCTAAGGATGGAAGTCTTGGCTGTCTAGTCTGGACACTCTAGAGAGAGTCTCTTACTTTATTTGTGGCACCAACTAAACCACGAAGGCTTGTGCTGCAGTGGCAGCCTCCCTCCTTGCTGGGTATTTTTGAGGAAATGAGCAGCATTGTTTATTGACCAAACAATAGACTGAAAAAGATTCATGGGATGGAGAAATCAATAGCCTTCAAAGGTTATGGATTAAAAATCAATTAGCAAATGAGAAATGAATGCAAAGAATAAAAAAGCTGTTCTCTCAATGAAAGAGGTTAACAGCAGTGTTAGGGGGAGTGGTGTCAGGACCAGTTTTGCTCCATATATTTAACGGCATTTCCAGCAGCACAGTAAAGAGGACTGTAATTTTCTGATGACTCAGAATGACTGACATTATATATAAACTTCAAAGACTTACGATAAAAATTGCAGAATCCACAATGGAATCATGTAAGTGACTAACCCGTGCGTAGATTCTTAATTAGTTGTAACTCCTTGGGGAGAAATTTTCTGAAAGGGATTTTAGATGACTTCTTGAAAACAGTTCTGTCTGGAAAGGCAAATCAAATGCTCAACTGTTAAGATGCTGCTGGGGATGGTATGTTTCTTAGGGGGCTCTATAATGAGAATGCTGCTCTCAGATGGAACAGTGTGAGTTACCAAAAAAAAAAAAAGATAGAGCAGAAGTAGAGATTTGTCAAATATTTAAAATTTTATGAATATCAGTGTATTCAGCATGTTTATGAAAGGTGAGCATAAAACACATCTTCTTTTGTCATAAAGATAAGGCAATGTAGTATTTTATGTTTCGGATTCAGAGGTGTTCATTGTGCAGTGATGGGAGTCTTTCCTAAAGCCTCCTACAGCAGCACACTGGGAAGAAACAAAGGAGACCAGAGGGAGAGAGGCTTCACAAGGCAAGTGAGAACACTACCTGATGGCTGGAGCAAATCCGTTAAGGATAAGGAAGGTCTGTAGTCCCTTTTATGATTAGCATTGGCTAGTGTGATACACATTCCTTGTTCATGCCACAGAGAAGAAAGAGCATGTCGTGCAATAAACTCCCCTGCCTGATGACATCTTTACAAGGAAGGATTGCTCAAAAGGATATCTGCAGAAGCAAATGGGATGGAAGACTTGCTCTCCAAAACCCTGTCTTGGTCAGGGCAGAGGAGGCTTGTGGTCATTTGCCGTTTTGGCAATTGCTGCTCTGATGCAATTCATTGTTTTCACAGATTTTAGCTTACAAAAACCCCCCAAAACTGCGCATCGTTCCAATTTGTTCATAATTTTCTTGATAGTTATGCAGAAAGTTTGCTGAGGAGTGTATGAAGGGCCACGCTGGGTCAGACCAAATGTGTGTCTTGGTCAGTGCCCTGCCTTTGCTTTGGCCGAAAGCTGATGCTCAGTGGGGAGTGTAAGGATGGGATAAGCATTGAATGACAGTTGTCAGAACACTTTCCTAGCCCTGGCCTTTCATCATTTAGGGACTTTTTGATCCACAGTTTTTACCTTCATGCTTTAAATAGCTCGTTGGCTTTTTTCTTAGGTGAATTCATGTTACTGATTTTCGACTCCCATAAGCTTTTCTCATTTCTGTGGCATCCACTGTTTTATGTGAAGAAGAATCTCCTTTTGTTAATTTTTAACTTGCAACACATTGGTTTCATGTGATATCCCCTATTTTTTTTTTGTTCACCTGGAGGTTTGCATTGAAGGAACCTTAGTTGTAACTACAACCCTCCTGTGGTAACATAATGTCACTGTGTGTCACATTATAATAACAGTTTTGTTGTGTTGGTAATTTCGTTGTAGAGCTTTGCTGATGTGTAAAGAGGACAATGCTTTAGATGAAGAGATTTTGTTTGTTGTTCATTTTCATTTTAACTTCAGCTGTTTGGGTTTTTTTAATATAGAGTTAATCTTGATAATCTGTTAAGTTTAATGTAGTGTTACTTAGTGCTATATTGCACAGGATTTAGCTTTGTAATTCAACTCCACAATGTGATTATTATTCAGATATATTTCTTTTTTCACAACTAGGTAAGTCTTGACTATAATAATAATTTTTGAATATTACTTATTCTTGAACTGATGTTTAATAATGTCAACTTTTAGGGAAATAAACCCCGTGTCTCCATCTACTGGAAAAATGCACAAAGGGACCTACGCATTTTGCCCATATATAATCTCCTCTTTGCTAGCTAATGTGGCAAGAATTTAGAAAACATGAGTGGGAGGTCTGTCAGCTGTGGGCAGTGGATGAATGAGTCCCAGTGAGTAGGGTTTGAAGGGAGAAAGAACTGAAAGAGACGGAGATACACACTTTCCAAAGTACAATGTGCGAAAGGTCAGAGAAAATGTAGCAATGCCTGTAGGAAAAACAATCAAATCCCTTAACTAGTTGAAGAAACATTTAAAGGACTGTGGAAACAGATGGTGCATGAGTTAAAACTGTACAGGAGCAACTTACCTTCTGCAGCAATTTCAGCAAGACTGTTATTTCTGTCGTTGTTACACTCTCATTCAATCACAACATGCAATTACTATAGCAAACCTTCTGTCATATTGCACGCATTTTTACACTTGTCAGAGGAAAAGTCATAGATTAAACAATATGGTTTAAAGTACTGTTTAGTTATGGATTTCATAACTGTATTTTAATGCAAGACACAAGCATTCTGGTGGAGTAGACCTCAAAAGTACAAGAACCAGGGGAACAGACTCAGGAAGGAAAACAAGTAGTGTTGGCCAATACAAATCCCATGAGCACAAATGGAAATTTATGCATGTTAATGCCTTCACATCAGTCTGAAAAGAAGCAATTAGATCCCCATTGTGAAGTCACTACATGTGAAGAACACTTACTGAAATCAATGGGTGCTTGGAGAAAAGACAGAAAAAAGAACTGGGACTCTAATACTATACCAACATTTCCCCCTTTGCTTTTATACAATCTTTACCATAGCACATGGTATAGAACCTTTCAGTTAGCTCTTAATTCTCTTCAAGGTATTTGAAAACAAGAAACTGTAAAACCATTTAACCATGCTAAACCTTTACCATCCTCAGGTACAGGTTTTTAATTTCATTCATTTTCCTCTCTCCTTTGGGATTTTTTGATATTGGCTGGTTTTTTGTTGGTTTTTCCCCTTCTCTGCGTGCCATATTTGTTCTCCAGAGCTGGTATCACTTTGTCATACACATATCTATATATATATATTTAAGCTGCTTTTGTCTCTCATGCTGAATAGTTTGCATAAATGATAAAGTATTAGTAATGCAAGTAGTTATTTCTTATGATGTTTCTTGAATAATAATGTGTCTCTGGTTTAGACCTTTTCATGTCTGTCTTTCCTTTAAAAAAAAAGGAAAGCAACAGCATGGAGATTTTAATATGCCTTTTTTTTTTTTTTTTAATGAGAAAGGCATCTGGGGGTAACTCAACCAGAAAAGACAGGGAAATCAAAGTGATAGCTATATTTTTGTGTTTCATTTTGATTGCTCCGTGCAGTTTTCTTCATTTGGGAAACATATATTTTAAAAGAGAGAGAAATCTTTATGCCTTTTATTCACTTCTGCTGTTTTTGCCATTTAAAAAATATACATACTAGTTATTTCCATACAGAACACTTGAAAGTAGGAAGAATTTGACAAGTATGTTACTTGAGTTCAATAAAAAAACCTGTCTGGATCATTATATTAAACAGGAGGACATGGAAAATTAAAGTAGCAATTCCATTTAAAATTGTTAACCTTTTATTTTTGCAGCAACACCTCTCAAGAGGAGGAATAAATGTCTATAAGAGAATGAAAACTGAAGGAACTTAGAGAAAATAGACATTTTTTCAGATTTTGGGGTTTTTTTCTTTCTACTTTTCCCATATGTGTGACGGCCTTTCTTGCATTGACATTGAAGTCTTATTGAGACAAATCCTGACACATTTACTGATGCCAAGGAAAGCGTTATGCAGATTCATTCAACTTGGTAGAAACAGTGTTGGGGTTACTCAGAATGAGGAAACGTGTCAGAACCTGCAAACCTGGATTGGCCTCTCTTCAGGACTCCTCATTTGCTGAGGCCCCTGTTGAACACACTGTCACTGATTTTTCCAGAACCTTCTTTCAGGCAGCAAGTCTGTTGTTTTCTGAACCAAACTCAGTGTGCCAGAAATGAGGTATCCAGAGTTGCTGACCTGTTTTTGGTAATACCGGTGCAGTTTACCTTGTTTATTTGCGTCATTCAACAGCAGTTTGAAGGAGAAAAACCAGTGTGAATAGGGTTTAGATTGCAGTTGAAGCTGAGGGTTTCTTGTTGCCTTCAATGGCCCTGAATCAAGCCACAGATGGTGGCAAGCTTCCTTGTAGCTGCTGCTTTCCTTGCAGAGGCATTCCAGCAATGCTGAGAGCAAGGCAGGGCCTTAGGAAAAATTGTAAAGTGGATCTGAGAGCAGATGTGCCCCAGCTATAAGGGAAGTGATAATGGAAGCAGTGAATTTGGAACAGGGCGGATAGAAGCAGCCTGTGATCGGGGAGGAGTGTGCAGAAGGATGGAAAGGAAAAAATGATAGAGTAGGGTGACAGCAGATAATAAATAGGGAGGAGAAAAACACTGCACTGAGGGGACTCACGATAGCCATAGAAATATTTGTAGGGACTGTGCCTGGGAACAGTAGAATATAAGCTAAAAATACAAATAAGCTCCTTCGTCTTTAAAAGAGTCTCAAGTTGTCTTTACTGTGATTTATGTTACCAGACCTCCTCCACAGAATTACAGTCGTGTAATCCACAACTGCTGTTATTTATTCTGGATAAAGAAGGCAATTTTGACTGTGATCTCCCTTGACATTTCTCAAGGTCTACGCCTGTCTCATACCTTTCATCATCGTGTACTTCTTCGAGGCATCTCTCTTACCTCTCTCAAAAAGAAACATGCATTGCAGTCGCTCACCCTGGACCAGAGTGACACAGACGTTACAGGTTAGGAGAGATCAATTGCATAGCCCTGCTCATCTTCGCCTGGGAGGATCTTTGATGTGTTGACAAGGTTGGAATCCAAACAAGACATTAACCCAGTGTATTGCAGTGGTTAGGGTGGCAAGAACGATATAAAATAGCATCTCACTCAACAAGGTATTCTCCCTTTTTCATTTTACAATCTGTGTCAATGGCAGTTGGAACTATTAGACCTGCATTAAAATTACATATTACTTATATAAATGGGAGCTATAAATATCACAAATAGTAAAAAACTAAAATTGCACTGAGGTTCAGGAGACAGTATGTCTAAAACCTTTGAAATTAAGGACATTTAGAGGAAAGCTTCAATATCTATCTGCCCTTAATTTACCTCATTATTCTTGTTTGTCAGAGTATGATCTCACTACTATGTTAATGTCATTTAATAACTTTCTTGCAATGTTGGCTTAGAGCTGAATCAAACCACAGTAAAGGTGCCAGTGGTATTTCCTTGGGTTTGTTGGTTTAGATGAAGCAGTAGGAACAGGCTAACCTAGTGTTAAGGATGAAGTAATTGTCACTGTGGTCAGTAAATACTTTTGTTGCTGAATATCTCCTTTCTAAAGTTTTTATACCAATATATAGTCTTTTGGTTTCTTATTCATTTTTTTTCATTTGAAAATATTATAAATGTAAAGCTAATATTGATCTGTAGATGTGGCACAATACTGATTTGAATGAGGGACCTAGACACTAAAATTGAGCTCATTAAGAAGTTGCTAGTAAGTAATGTCCTGGATGTTGGAAATGCTAATGCTGCATTAGGTGTGTCCTCTCCTACCAACCCATGTGGACTTGGGCCAGGCTTGCAATGCCTGTGTCTTCTGAGCACCATGTACGGGTCAGCATTGCCATTTCCTGGAGTGGAAATCTCCCTGGGCTACCAGGAGCCTGCACTGAGTTTAGCAGATCTGATTCTCATGGCTGTGCTTCTGGACATGAAACCAATGCACAAAACTGAGGGTTCTGTGTAGTTCTTAATTGACTCTTCGGAGAAAAAGAGTGGATTTGCTGGCCTTGGAAGTCCCTGCTCATCTCATGAAGCTGGAGACGTCTGGCTCAACATTTTTCATGAAAAGTAATTTTATATTTAATCAATGGAATAATATTCCTGTAGTGAGGACTCAGAAGAGAGTTTCTGAATCTTTCTGGCAAGTACATATGATTTCCTGTTCTGAGGGAAAGATTTGTTTCACCTAAATTTAGCTTGAGTATCTAGCTTTGCTCTGTAGTCAACAGTTCCCCACGAGAGCCGATAATTTGACCTGAAACAGCTGAGTTACCCTCTTTATTAACTGTAGAGAGAACCTCAGGCCAGAAGTCCAGCCTGGAAATGGGCAAGCAGAGATGAAACCGAATCCCAGCTTTCCTCTTAACAATACTGTTCTGGTTTGAAAGCAAACCAGAGAGACTCCAAGTCAGAAATACAATTTAATAGGAAAAAATAAAATAAATGCAATAGTACAAAATGAAAAACCACTGACAGAGTCAGAATACAACCTGACACCCTGTCGGTCAGGGTGTTGGTAGGAGTCCGATTAAACGGTGCCTGCAGTCCTCCTGGAGTGATGGTTCTGTTGAGTCAGTGATCTTGTCAAGGGGTCTGGTCTTCCTCGGAAGGTCCAGTGATGGCCGTGTAGCTCTTGTCCTCTGGAAATCCAGGAGGTAAGGGCAGACTCTGGTGTTCCAAATCTCCAAGTATATACAGATGGGGATGCTTAGTTCCTCCTCCTGGGTGGAGCATCTCACAATGGGATGGTGAGTCATGAGGCGAGGCATTGATGGGCCCATTAACAGAAGATATCCCCCTGCAGGGAGGATGGATCATGGAAGAGATAAGAAACACTGCCCCACCTGGTTTCAACAGCTGGCCCATTAACAGGAGATATCCCCAGAGTTTATCAGGGATGAGTCATGCAGGAAGTGGGGAACACTGCCCCACCAGTTTTTTAACAGCTTATGAAGATGGTGATAGAATATATATATTTTCGGGCACATCTTACATTGTAACCTAGGACAAATACACACATCAGATGAGGTCTGTGGGTACCACAGGATCTTTTGAGTAGAAATATACCAGTGGGGAAGAGATGCCCAAAGCCTGCTATGCAGGTGGCCTGTCAGGCTGAAGGAGTGGAATCCCTTAATACAATAGGGGTTTTTAAGTTAATATGATTAAACAGTATTATTAGTTTTCGGAAAATAGTCCATAACCTTCATTTAAAAAAAAAAAAGTAATAAGGGCTGTATCTACATTGTTCTTGTAAAGGAATTTGCATCTTCAGACTTTTCCTCTCAAAGTAATGAGACACTGAGAGTTCAGGGACTCTAGAGGCAAACCTAGAAACTGCTCTGTGCTCTGTAGCACCATGAGGCTGATGCAATATGGGGCACGTAGGGGAATGTTCCTTTCTTTTCTTGAAAAAGGAAAGGGCATTTTAAATTTCTCGCTCTTTAGCATGAAGGAAACTCATAACTGCTCTCTACTGGGGCTAAAAGCACATCACAGATGTGGTTCAAAATCAGTTTGTCATTCATTTCAAGCCTGCTTTGGCACAGGATTATATAGAAAGAAAAAATAAATAAATCTGTTCTAAATTTGCATTTGGTATTTTATTCTTTCTTTATCATCTGCGTTTTTGCTGCTTTAGTTGGTATTTCAACTGCAATGGCTTCTAAACATCCTAGGCAGATGCTGTCTTATAAGCCCAATTATTGTATTTCTGTCTATTTTTTTTACTGTGCAAGAGGTGGACTGAAAACTGGCTGAGCTTCTGGGATTTACGGGCTGGTGGTCAGTGGCACAAGATCTAGCTGGAAGCCAGTCACTTGTCATGTACCCCAGAGGCTGACTGGGGTCAATGTGGGGCCAATGCTGTTAAAGATCTTTAGTGACTCAGATGATGGGGAACAAAGCACCCTGGGGAGTCTTCAGACAGCAGAGAGCTGGGACAGCCAGTGTTTAAACATAAGAAATGGCTTATTTACTCTCTGGTTGGTCAAATAGCAGAAGAGGTTGCCCACAGACATTGTAGGGTCTCCATCTTTGGAGATATTCCAGCCTTTACTGGCCATGGTCCTGGGTGACTGGCTTTAGGTGGCCCTGCTTTGAGCAGTTGGGTTTCATAGCTCAGTATTTCTAAATATAAATGGATGATGATTTTTAAAATATGTGGCAAACTGTTAGTTTGTAGCTCCCCCGTAAGTTTTTCACTCTAACTACAAATATTCAAATAGTTTAGGGAAAAAAACAGGCAACCTCCACCCCACAACGAAGTTTGTATGTGGAGAAATCAAATTATTTGACCCAGTTTAAGTCCAAATCTTTATCCAGGCAGTTAATTGAGCTATTACTTTTAATTACTGAAAGATTCTAAATTTGAAAAATTCAAAATAAAAATTTGGTGAGATTCCTCAAGTAGTGAACCATCTTAAATTACTTCCATATTACAATGCTCTACTATCTTGTGTAGGTCATCCTGGCATCTGGTTTCTGTGTCTTCAAAAGTCTATCTTAATCCATGTAAAGTTAGAATACACAGATGCTAGGAAGAATTTGTGATTCTTAATAGTCATTGCTCTATATTTTTTTGCCACACTCATTCTTGAATGAATGTCATTTGGTTGAAGTTTTTGATTACTTCAATTAAAAAAATAATTGTCATTCACTGTGTAAACTGAGACACATAATTTAACAATGAAAATATTGCCATGCAGCAAGCAGGTCATCAGAGGAAGATCCTCCCCTGCAGCCACCTGATCTGTTTAGTTTGGTTAACAGGAAATTTTAAAGATACTCTTTTTGCCATTTTAACCTCTTAGGTGACCTCTCTCAGTAACTGCTCTCTTATGTAAATAAACAGACTTAAAGAAAACCTCAACCTTTGTGGTAAATACTTACCTGAAGTAGTGTGATCAGCATGGAGGGGAAACTTCTGGAGGTCCTCTGGAAACCTGACAGACCTTTGTTTTCTGAGATGTGTTGAATTTCTCTATCTGCTTGTTGCAAGTCATTTTAACTAAATAGTAGTCCTTCAATCAGTTGCCAGTAGCCTTGTAACAGGTTCGCCACACACCGTTTTGCCACACAGCTGTTGGATTTTTTATTTTAAATTTGACTGTTGCTGCATATCATTTTCTAAACCTGTTGTCCTTAGGAAGAGTCTTAAGCCACAATACAGAAAAGAAGTTTCACATTGGGTCTGAATCTGGGCTTCAGTTGTAGTTGCTTGACCCGCACTTTGTTAGCTGTCAGCATTCTTTGAGAACCTCCCCACAGCTGGTATTTAAACTTTTAGGCTTGTGAAATAGCTTAATGTTTATGTTTTTGCCAAAAAATTCCCTCCAATTCTTTTGGCACTTGCGTGCCCGGTGTTTGATGAAGAGAACCTTCCAGTGTGTGAATGAGGGAGCTTGTACAAATGCCTAAAGGCTTGTGTGTGACATGCTGTGTTCAAGACATTGATTATTTTTGAGGTAATAACTGCTTTTTTTTATTCTTTAAAGACATAACAAACACACTAGTATTGTCTGTAATGAAAACTGAGCTTAAACACTGTCATATTCAATTGTTCCTTTTTTTTTTTTCCCCCACTTTCAGAATAGGGAATTATATTGGAATTCCCTATTCATATGTTTTCTTTGAATGATAGTTATTTCCAAAATCTGTTGTTTGCTAAATTATGGTCCAGAATGATGACAAAAAGAGAATTAATTTCAGAAGAGAGGCTAGAAAATAGCATAAGATTTTAATTTATTTTTCTTCCAGATAGTAGTATAAGGATTTTTAAAAGGCAAAAGGATAGTTTTATAGTTAGTGGTTTATAAAATCATTTGGTTTATAAGTTTGATCTAGTAAGAGCAGCAAAACTTGACTCTGAGTGTTTGATGTTACTGGTCTTAAATATGTGTATAGGTACCTTGTGAATAGTTCATGCAGCAAAAGACGTACAACAGTCCCTGAAGTTTATAGTTTTATTGTGCTTTTTGAAGTTAAGTATTTTTATAGAGCATGTTATTTTGGAAAGCATCTAAAGTGTGCAAGCTTTTTAGGAGCTTTGGCTGATGAACAGGAATATCAGTAAGGCAAGGTGCGTGAAGGAATGGCTCTCAAACAGGAGAATTAGTCCTCTTCATAAGATGATGCAGTGAAATCAGAGAAGGATTTGTATTTGATATTATTTTTGTCTGCTGTGTTATGTGCTGGAAGAAAAGTGCTTACCTTGCATATGACTTGGTTGTGGCAGAAATGACACTGGGAGACCGGTTCAGAATGCCGAGCCCTTAATTTGAAGAAAGTCCTTGCTCTGTGGAAGCAATTAGGAGCTGTGGCTGCAGTAGGAGGCGTCTGGTCATGTAGACTTAGCAGTTGTATTCATCTAATGTATAGTAGTTAATACATTGCAGCTCAGTGTGAACTAGAACCCCTTGATGTAGATAAGCCCTTAAGTATTTTAATACCCAGGTCCTCCTTACTGAAATGTCTTAGAGTCCAACTTGGCCTCCGCATGGTGACTATTGTAAATGTTCCTCATAAAGCTGCATTACATTTCATCCTAATTAGCACTGCTGCTGTGGCTTTAGTAAAGACACATCGGATTAAAAAGAACCAGAGGCTGAGTGCCCATATCCTCTCCTACAGGAATTAAATCAATTTCAGTCTTACAGTATTCACAGACCTGATTTGATTTGGCCTCTTTCTCTAGACAATTGCAAAAGCACAGTAGTAGTACGAAGCTCCTGCCTTTATTACTTATGTTTAACTCCAGAGTTATGTCTGTTTTGAGTGCTATCAGGGTAGCATTTCTTGGTAGCAAAGAAATTAAAGGTTCATCAATAAATAGCAGTTACCAGCAACAAATTAAGATGAGAAACATTTTTATTGTGGACATAGGAATGAATGTTACCTACTGTGAAAAGGATTTTTAAAATTGAAATCAGATATATAATTAGGTAATTATTATGCACAGAAAAGGTTAGAAACCTTAACATCTTTTGTCCATAAGCCAAATATTGTAGTATGTTGATATCCATGCTGTGAATTCCCCATTACTGCTCTGCCAGTAATTTCAACCTGGCATCTAGACTAAATTGTCTCCCTAGGAGCCAAGAGGAGACACGGTTGATATGTGATCTCAGGCATGGGTCTTTCTTGAATGAAAAAAAGCACTGTCACATTTTAGGAAATTACATCTGCTGGTTATGTGCTGTGATCATCTCTGAATGAGGGAGGGGGCAGAGCTCATCTGAGTTATTGCACAGACCTATATTCCAAAGGAACTTGATGGGATTTTATACAGTCTTGTAGCGCCGTTCCAGATATGTTTCAGCTGCATGACAGAAACTGAAAGCAAGGTAATGATTGTGCCTGCACAATAATTTTTAAAGTGTTAAGAAACACACACAACACACAAATTGCCAGCCAGAGCTTGCTGAGTGGCCTCAGAGCATGTTATTCTGTGAATGGCGATGAACAAGTTTGACAAGTGGCTGTCACGCAGAGCTGAAAATGCAGTTCTCCTCTCTCCGAGCAAAGATGAGAAGGAAGCTTGTTCCCCTGGAGCCTGCAGGTGCTTGGATCCAGCACCCCAATACACAGCTGTGGTGCCAGATGTTGGCAGTGTGTGCTGAGCCTGTCCCATAGTGCAGCAGCCAGTCTTGTAAATCCCTTCAAGGTCCCTGTCACAGCTTTAAGTAGGTTCATTTAATGGTTGGATTCGGTGATCTTACAGGTCTTTTACAACCTTAAGGATCTGTGATCTTTCTTAGACACCGTGTCAGTCTGATGCCATTTGCTTTGCAGCAGTGATGAATCTGCAGTGACCTGGGGGGAGCTGGTGCTCTTTGGCTGCAGAGCCACTCCAGCCCAAGGCCCACCAGGTGGTTGGCTTTGTCACACTTGTGGGGATTTGAAGTTAGTAGTGGAGCTGTGTCCCATAGGCACCATGTGGGGTGTTGTCCAAGGAGCCATGGGATTGATGGAGTTTTGGAGGTGCTGCAGGACTGTTTCCCCTTACCCGCAGCTGTGGGGCCAGTAAGAGAAGGAACCACGTTCCGTCCTGTTACTCACTTTCTGAGGCAAATGAGTATCTAAGTCCCATGCTGTTACTTAAATTCTGCAAAAAATAGAAAATGAAACATTTGTTTGGAGCAATGATCTCTTAACATGTGGAAACTGCAACAGTGGTGAATTTTAAGATCTTTTTCTAAACGGGACAAAATCTTCCTATATGCTTCTCTCTGATTGCTGAAGTATCTGTTGCCACCTCAGCCTGAGCTCTGTAACCATGTGGTGGTT